>JAOWBH010156887.1:0-11629 GCA_028566215.1 Silene coronaria | reverse complement strand
GATTTATATGGGTAACTAAGGTAGCTAGTAGATTGAGTCTCTTTGTTGAAGGGTAGTATTACTTAGGCAAATAGGTTGAGTCTCTCAATCTAACAACCCCACCATAAACCAACACCAGCTAGTTCTCGCGTATACAATGCCAGTCTACTGAACAACATACAAGTTCTAACACAATCCAAGGCTTTCGATCTTATGCGTGTGTATAAACAAACAACAAAACATATAAATCGTCATCTACACATTTCATCAAACATGGGGTGTGCATAAGTTAGAAACAAGACAAATATTTAACAATCAACCCAACAAACATGGATTATCTCTTAATCATATGCATAACCCCCCACTAATCCTAGCAAGATCACTACTCACTAATCATAACAAGAAGGATGCTAACAACAATAAACATGTAATCTAAATTGTTCATCATGAAAAGACAAGTAGATGATAAATTTAATGAAAGATGAACAATAAAATAAAAGAGGGATTTAGAAATATACCAACTAATAAAAGAAAGATGAACATGAATAAAGAGAAGAGATCTTAAAAAATAAGGGAGATTCGTCAAATTAATACCCAAGAAATTCAAGTACAAAGCTAGATCTAAAAGTATTTGATGAACAATTGTTGAATGACTGATCAAATTAAGGAGAGATTTAAACTAATCTAAGAGGCTAATCCTCTATGGAGGCTATTAAGATATGATATATATGGATCTCTAATTCTATTACAACCGAGGTATTTATACTAATAGAAGTATATTAAGTTAGGTTAAGAAGATGATTAGAAGGGAGGCGGAAAAGTGGTCCTGAACTCGAGCGGGGCTAAGGACAACCCAGACGGGTTCTTTGAACTCGGACGGGTTTGTAGAACCTCGACAGGGTTTCTGGTATTACGAGGCTCAATCCTGGACGGGTTTGTGGCAAACTCGTGCCGATTCTTGGGCAACAACTTTCTTCTTTCTTATCTTCTTCTTAGACCTTCTTTATTGGCTAAGGGCCATCGGTCTTGTCCCCGCTTGCATGCTTGGTCATAACGAACATCAATTTAGCTCCCATTGGTCTCAAATACATGTGTTTTCTGCTCCTGTTGGCTTGTTTTCTTGCAAAGGCATAAATTATCATAGAAACGTAAATAAGAAGGTAGAGATTAGAGAAACAACCCTAATAAGCACAAATAACATGCAAAACGAGGCTACTTTAGGGGTATTATAATACCTCATATTTTAGGAACTAGTAATTAGATATAATTATTTAACAATGAAAATGTGAATTACAATAATAATAGATTATATTTATTAAATTATTAGATTATGTTGTAAGATGGCAATAAATAATAAATTATAAGTTAATGTCGGGAATAATAAATAATATATGTACGATGAGAGATAGTAATATAATAATAATAATAATATTAAAATAATAATATAATTACCTTCCTAGAAGCTCCCTAAGACTACCTCAACTACTATAAATACAAGTTAGGTTAAACATAAATCACTTTTGGCTATTACAATAGTCACAAAACTGAGAGAAGATTATTATTTGGGGAAAAATCATATCTGCGGCAGCAATTAATTCCGTCTCAAAGAAAAAGGTAATTCGATAAGACCGTCTCATAACTATTTTAATTACTCTTTAATATGTCTTATAATCAGCCGTTGATCGACCTCCTGATTTGACAACTGTGACCAGGGGTTTGACCGATGTGATTTTGGGTGGTTTGACCACCGTTGGTTCATAATAAGATTATTGTTGGTGTTTTGTACAACCCGACTAAACCGAACTAAATTAGACCACTAAAGGACCACGATTTGACTTGGGTTTGGGTCGTGGGTAGCTAGGCCTATCGGGAACAATGAGTCAACCATCATAGGCCGTAGTCGTGGGGCAGTTTTACCCGGTTTCAGGCGGGTTTTGTGTGGGTTGTCGAAATAGGATTAAAGGGTTGCTGTCGAGTTAAGGCGTCGGTTGATAGGTCGATGTTTTGGTTGTATGACTCGGGATTGGGTGGCAGTTATCATGGTGGTGTCAGGGTAGTTGATGGTCATTTTAGGTGGTCGTTAGGGTGGCGTTGTGACCGTGTTCATGCGTGTTTATGTAGGAGGTTGTGAAGTGGTTGGGTTCGGTCAGATGTAGGTTTGGGGGTCGGTTTTCCTAGCTGGTTGGGGTCGGCGTGTGGTGTTGGCTGAGTGTGGTTTACAGCGAGGGTGAAGGTGGAAGGCCAGGAGGTGTTGTGGTGGTAGTGTCGTGGTGTATGGGTTGTAGCGTAGTGAGGAGAGAGGTAGGTGAGTGAATGGTGTGTCATATGGGTTGGACGTGTGATTGTCGGTTGATTAGGTGTTTTGGGCCGGGTTATAAAAGTCGGGTTTTAGTTATTAATTATTGAATCGGGTTTGTGATAAATCGAATCGTAATAATAATAACGATTAGATTATAAGTTTAATTATAATAATATGGAAGTATTTTATAAGATAAGATTATAATAATTAATTTAAAGATGAATTGAAATTGCAACTACTTTATGTAATTTATAAATTAGATGTTTGGTTATGTGATTATAACTTTTGTTAGGTGACAGTGTTGTTGAGAAATATTTTAATCGGATCGCTTGCTTAATAATTGGATTGCGAAAA
This sequence comes from Silene coronaria, assembly GCA_028566215.1. NCBI lineage: Eukaryota > Viridiplantae > Streptophyta > Magnoliopsida > Caryophyllales > Caryophyllaceae > Silene > Silene coronaria. Next base: position 8,997 of record JAOWBH010156887.1, on the reverse strand, counting down.
GGTAGGAAACTACTTAATCGAATATTATGTTACTGTCTTATTCTTTGCTGGGTATGTTGAATTGGATGGATTGGATATTTTGTAATTGATTATTCGGCTGTGTTAATATATATTAGTTTGATTATGCATTGGTTTGATTATATTGTTGAGATGATTATTATTATTGATGCTTGTGGTGTTGGAATTATTATTTGAGATGAGGTGAAATGTGAATTGTTTAGGCTAGGCACGGGGATGTGGAAGGGCCGTGGAGCTGAGGCGGGACTGTGTGTCCGGACTTTGTGTCCAAACTGTGTGTCTTTGGAGTGGACTGTGTGTCCCGAAGTGGTTGTGTGGATTGTGTGTCCGGATGGTTGTGTGGACTGTGTGCTAAGTATTGATAAAAGATATGGAATTGTCTATTGATTGGTTATTGCGAGTTTTATTAATATTATTCATTGTTTAATTTTCTACTCAACCGCTGGGTTGACCGTATATTCTCAAAACACCTGTGATAAACCAATTATTGGGGAGCCTGTGAGGGTTGGCATGGACTAAAGTCTTAGATCACTTAGCTTAATTAGTAGTCATACTTTAATTACGTATATTTATTCATTTATTTCCGCTGCGATAGAATTGTAATTTAAGTTACTTATTAAGTTATTCAGTTTGTAAATTGTAATAAGGCCACTAATATTTAAATTTATTTAAAGTACTGTTGGTTGTTTTACTTTTTTATTCACTACCTCGGGAAACCGAGACGGTAACAGCTCTATTTATCCGAGAATGGCTTGCTAAAGGCTCTTAGATAAATGAGGGTGTTACACGTATAGAACACGTAAATTAGAACCACGTCTTGTGTTCAAACTTTTAATAGGATCAAGCAAGCATTGGTGTCGGCTCCCGTTATGAAATCTGGTGTGTCATAGGTCATTGTCAACACACGCAAATAATATTTATAACTTAACTTAGCAAGTGGTAAGTCATGATCGATCCATGGGACGGTTGCATCATTCTACAAGCGAGTGGGGAAAGTAAGCAATAAAGATGTCTAAAGTCACAATTCACTTGGGTTTGTAAAGAGAGATGATCAAAAACTACTCAACAAGAAATATGAAGCAAGTAAAGAAACAAACAACAACTAACAAGAGATGATATCAATAAGAGAAATAAACTAGGGTGCTTGGGTTCATATGGGTTAATTAAGGTAAGGTAAGGTACTCCGCCGCGACATTGCCCCACCATCCGACCGTCGTTGCCCTTCGCCGGCGACCAAAGGGGCGGCCAACCAACCCCCTTCTCTAGCACCGAACACCACGAGGCGCGACCAATCGAGCCACTTCTCTTCCGCACTTTCCCCTCACCACAGCCGATCAAGTCTCATACATGTGAATGGGTTCTAGTTGGACTATGAGCCAAGTCTCTCGGTCTAATGTGTAACACCCCACCTACTAAAGAGCCTTACCAAGACCTTCCCTAGCAAGTGGAGTGCTACAGCCTCGGTTTCCCGAGGTAGTACATATCAAATTAACCATTCAAGAATGAATTTATTAAATAATAATCAATGGTTACAATGTGAACATTAATCCAATAATGAATGAATGAAAATCCAAAGGCTATTACAAATGAAATGATTAATGATAATAATCCGGCGGAAGCTAAACTTGACACGCGACAATTGCCAAGTCCCATACAATGCTAATCAATGTCACCTGTCAAGAACTGCTCACCATTCGACGCGCGAATGGATCACAGCAATCAAGTGTCAGTATACAACAACATGATGCCAATGCGCAAGTCACAAACATACTGCCAATGCTAACTCCACACACCACACCACACCGCCAACCAATGAGTTCATGTCTAAACAGGCAATCCCTGCCAGTGGGGGGCCGCAGCGACTCCCACCAAATCACCGCTCGCGCATGAGCGACCCGGAATCCTTAATGTGCACATCCCCCTCCGTGATGGAAGTCACGAGGGGAGAAACTCAGGGGTGAGCCGTCTCCCTACTGCCCACAAACACACACAGCACCACCAACCTCCGTCACAACCACAACAGTAACAATTGCAATGGCATAGCAGTAGAAAAACAACAAATACAAGGCATCAATACTAAGTAGGGAGGACCCTACCTCAAATTCAGCAACAATCAACAGTGAAAGCAATAAAAAACGCTCCTCTACGAATCCGGCACCTAAATTACACATACAATCACATAATTACTCCCAATCCCCAACTCCTAACTGATTAAGGCACAAAAAACGATAATGCATAATAGTATAGCGAGACAACTTACCGAACAAGGCTAATTGTGAGGGAAGAATCCGAGAATCAAACACAAGTAGAGAGAAATAATGGAGGATTAGTGTGTTTTGGAGAGACGTAGTATGGAAAACTGAATAAAATGAACGAAAATGACAGAAGTTGTTTTAAATATAACTCTCCAAAAAGCCCTAATCGAACCGCCGAATTTCCGGATTCTAACTCGCACTCGGCCGAGTTACCAAAACCTCACTCGGCCGAGTGCCACCGCACTCGTCCGAGTTGCTCGACTCCATAATGTAAATTAACAAAACCCACTCCCAACTAATCGGTCGAGTCAAGACAACTCGACCGAGTGACCTCTCCACTCAGCCGAGTTAACCCAACTCGGCCGAGTCTCAGCCTAACAGAATACGCAGTATTACATAGAGAGCAGCACACCGAGCACTTGAGGATTGTTTTGAAGACCTTGCGAGACAACCAGTTATATGCTAAGCTTATAAAGTGTGAGTTCTGGCTTGAGAAGGTTGTAACACCCCCAATTACCCGGCCAAGGTAATTGAAGGCGCTACCATTCCGGTTGCCCGGGGTAGTGTTTCAAAACCACAATCGAAGGACAAGTTAATATATATACAATTTAAGTCATTACAAACTAAACTATCAATAATAAATACAACTCATTACTACGACCTCTACATCTCGTTTACCGATCGACTCCATCTCGTAGTGCGGCCCATATCCAAATACGTTAATAGAACCTGTGGACAACTGCTCCCCATACGGATCATAACAGGCCACCCCGGAACGGGTGACGACCCATAACACAACGTCAGTCCCAATATTTAAATGCACGAACGACAACATGGAATGAGATGAACAATGACATGACATATAAAAGATGCATCAAGTAATCATAACTCCAACCGACACCTCCAATACCGGTGTCCACAACTCGATGGCGGTACCGCAGTACCGCTCATCCCCACTACCCGGACCGCAGTCCGAAACAAGTAGCGGGACGCACCCAAGTACTGAACCCGGGCGCTAACCGGACCCCTGCCCGACGTTACGGCGCACCATAAGTCTATCCATACTCAAGTCATTAATGTGCACATCCCTATTGTGGTGGGAAGCCCCAATATGCGACCTAAGCGTAAGACGGTCTCCCAACCGCCTTACGTCACCTCAACCACCACCGTACCAACACAACCCCCAACCTCCTCCAACATCCACAATCACAATATTGCTATGTACAATGCGTCATGTCACATATGGACCGTCTCACCTTTCAATAGCTCATGTTATCATGCAATTCTTCACAATATGATATCGAACAGTAAATACTCAACATTTTAACATGAGTCGAATATGCCAACAACATGAAATCAAGTACTCAACCCCATAATCATATTACAATGTACCCAACACCTCAATTAGCCCTCTTTAATGACATAATTATCACTAAGCATGTTATAATGCAACTATGCTAATCTTGTGAGACTAATTATGCACCAACATCAACATACACATATTGATTATGGAAACTGAGTAGGATTAACCTACCTCTAAGCATACTTCAACAAGCTAATCGCATCCGTCTCGCGAAATCGTCTCAACCTATAATAAATTCATAATAACTATCATAATTTATCCTATACTAATATACTAACATAAAACCCCTTTAATGTTACTCACTAATTACTCACTAATCTAATTAAAATCACTAATTATCAAAATATACAAAAATTCTCAAAAGATAGGGTTAAGAGGGAGATTAAATCTCACTTACAATGATGGATAGATGATAAATAAGGTGAACAATCCTCAAATCCAAGCTTGAAACCCATAAGAAGGTGTTTGGGGTATTTTTAGAGAGAAGGGAGGAAGTTTAGAGAGAAGAGGACGAAGATAAGGATTGAAAGGATAAAGGGAAATCTAGAACATAAAATCCCATCTGCCACAGTGTTACTCGGCCGAGTGGCGGAGTCACTCGACCGAGTACACTCACTCGGTCTAGTACCACTGTACTCGGCCGAGTGTCCTCTTACCGGGCCGATTACTATGTACTCGGCAGAGTGCTTTCACTCGGTCCCCCATTTTCCAGCTCATAATCGGCTTGCTAAGGTGCTCGGTTGATCCAAATACTTTCGTGTAAGGTTTATATGATTCTCATTAAGTCTAATGATCCTCTCACTAATCCCTATTAGCATTATTAATCCTCTTGCTAATATAGGGTATTACATTTTATGTGTCAATGCTTGCATTTTGTGTCCCATACCCCGTTCTATGAATTTGTGTCCTATGTCCCAGAAATTGGGACGAGAATGAACAATTGGGAGCAAGTGTGATGATTTAGAAGAGTGGCAAAGGAAAGAATAGGAAGGAAGGCTGAAGATGACCTCCCAGCCGACCAGTAAGCAGTCGGACAACTGGATGGGAACCTCAAGCAAGACCAAGGAGAAGAATGAATGAGAGAATTACGGAGGACTCCCAGCTAATGTGGCCACCGACAGCCGGTTAGCCGGCTGGGAGCATGGGGAAATGTGAAGAATTGAGAAAAAGAACAGGTGCGTCCCAACCGGTGGGCCAACCGGCAGCCGATTCACCGACTGGGCATCCTAGGAGACACATTTTGTAGCAAAAAAAAAAAGATCAGAAGCCTCCCAACCAGGTAGACCACCGGCTTCCGGCTAGCCGGTTGGGAGTGAAAAAACCACATTTTCTCCTTACTTGTAATTGTAACCTAATTTTGTGAAACCTATAAATATCCCTCCTTAATTTCATTTCGACACATATTCCTTGATCTGAGATTTACTTAATTTTGGCCTAATTATTTCTTAATCAAACACTTAATTACTCTTCAAATTAGCTAGATATAGTTGGTTTGTTTAGATTAAACCTTAGTATTTGGGTTTTATTTGAAGATTTGGAAGAAATTCCTCCTTTAATCAATCCAAGTTTCAAGGTTTGGTATAATCTTCCTCTTATTTTCATTTATTCTTCAATTATTTGCATTTACTTGTTTATCTTATTGATGTTATCATGTTTGTGGCTTGTTATTGTCATCTTTCTTATGCTTGATTATGTTTTGTTTAAACATTTGTGAGTAGATTTTTTTAGGGTTTAGGGGAATCTTGGGTAAGCTTAGATGTTGATTATGGGTAGTTTATTATTGGGTTTTGGGTAGTTTAAATGGTCTTCATACTTGTGCATATAAGGTGTTTGATGAATTGTGTGAACGAAAGTTCACCCTTTTTGTTGAAATTGCTTGATGTCTCCTTGATTGATTAAGGTTAGGGGATGTTTGATAGTGCTTGTGTGTTAGGTTTATAGCAAAATGATGATTTTATGATTAGACCTTAGGTGCTAAGAAATTAGTGACTAAACCTATACCATTCGATTACCCATTACTTGTTAACCCCATTATTGAATCTATCTTACCTTAGTGAACCCAAAGACCCTATCTTTCATTTGCAATTACCTTCATCCTAGTTCAATTTCACATTGGCTTGCTTTTTAGTGCAGACTTAATCAACTTCTCTTGAATGTTTTTGAATAAATTGAGACCTTAACATACTAGATATCTACCTACTCTATCTCCGTGTTAGACCTCGATTTACTACTAAAAATGGGTTTTTATAAATAGTTTTTGATATCAGAAATGACGACTAAACCCAGTTATCAAAATGGCACCGTTGCCGGGGATGACGTTAAGTTATACTTAGTAAGTTTGGGTTTTAAGATTAGTCTTAGTTAGATTGTGTGTTTGTTTGTTATAGTAGTGATTAGTTTCTTGTAGAGTGATTGTGATATTGTTTATCCCTTGTGCCCAAAAACACTATAAGACTAACGATTTCCTTGAGTGTATGCCTAGGAGAAACGGGAACGCATTACTTTACAAATCCGACTCGGAAAGGTTTTTACGAGCTTTACGGAATAGAACCATAGAAAGAGTTCTCAACTCCTCTCAAGCTACTCCAAACCAAGCTAGCACATCATCTCCAACTCACCTTGAAACCACAACTCAAGAACAACAAACCAACATCATTGATCCACTTATCGAAAACCTCTTTTATACCATACAAACACCACCCAATACACTAAATACAACACCCGTGGCATCATTAAGATCACACAATATTCCCAATCCCGACGATTCTTATTAACCAATAAATTTTGTTAACTTGGTACCTAATAACATCGATATCCACCCGGCCCAACTTGGGGTGATAGAACGAGATTGTTTCCATGGAAATGCCAACGAGGACGCCCATGGCCACTTGAGAAAGTTCAAGAGTAAAGTGGGTCTAATGAAGAGAGATGGAGTGCCCGAGAATACTTTGTGCCTCGTGCTCTTTCCGTTTACTTTAACGGACAAGGCCGAGTGGTGGTTGAACAATCATGCACCCAACACCTTCACCACTTGGGTCGATCTTTCCAAAGCTTTCTTAGAGAAGTTTTATCCGTCTTACAAGACCGCCATGCTTAGGAATGAGATCACTATTTTTCAACAAGACGACGGGGAGACCTTGGGAGAGGCATGGGATCGTTTCCAAGACTTTCTAGTACGTTGTCCTCATCACGGCATACCGGATTGGTATCTTACCCAAACGTTCTGTCAAACACTACTACCAAGAACCAAGGAATTGGTGAATGTCTCCGCTGTTGGAGGATTTAACCACCTCGATGATGAAGAAGGGGCAACCTTGATTAAAAACATTGTGAACTCGGAAGCCAATTATGGTACAAGGGGAAACATATTAAGAAGAGGAGGTAGAACCTCGAAAGGTACCTCTAGTTCTAATGCCGAAACTAATGCTAAAATTGACATGTTGACCATGAAATTTGAGGAGATGAGTCGAAAGAGGGTACACCAAGCTTCTAGTTCTCATAGGCTACCTATAGAAGAAGCAGTGCAACCATCCAAATGCGAGGCTTATGGTGGTAGCGGTCATTCATATGAGATTTGTGCTAATTACATCTATCAACTAGACAATGGAGATGATGTTCAAGATTTTAATGCATTCCAAAGCCTCAACAACTCTTACGGACCACCAAGGCTTTCATTCAACAATAAGATGCCTTATGACCCAACCTTGAACCATTATCAACCGGGGCAAAGGGCTCATCTATTATTTAGTTGGAAGAGATCGAATGTTGAGAATCCACCGCCACCACAAACTCAAAATATGGGTCCTCAGGGATTCACTCAACCGACGAGCGGTGTTCCACATCAAAGAAACAATTATGTTAATCAAGGACAAGGGCATAACAACAACAACCAAAGCTTTAACTAAGGAAATCACGGTTCTAGAAACCAAGGGTACAATCAAGGGTATAACCAAGGTTTCAATCAAGGGAATCAAGGATACTAAGGGCACCAAGAACAAGGAAGTCAATGCTTTAATCAAGGGAACCAAGGGTTCAACTATGGAGATCAAGGGTTCAACCAAGGCCAACGGCAAGCATTCAACAACCAAGGGTTTAGAGGAAACAATCACGGAAACTAATACACCGACAATCAAGGGTCTAACAACTGTTATGATTATTGGTTTCCTCTCCCTATCGCCAACCAACATTTCCAAGAACCACCACCACCACAACAAGGAGCTCCGATGGGAGATAGTCAATACAACAACATGATGAGAGCTTTGGTAACATGGCAACAACACATTCCCAAGATTTCAAGAACTTGCCACATGTAACCCAATAAGAGATAAGGAAACTTTCACTCTCCCACAAGAATCTAGAGTCCCAATTGGCTTCTCAAGCTCTAGCAAACCCACATAGACCACCGGGTGCCCTACTAGCTCAAGGGAAAAATTCCAAGGATGTATCTAGAAGCCACCAAGCACACGCCGTTGTTTTAAAGAGTGGGGTTAAACTTGAAGACCCTTACAAGGACTTGTAGGTGAAAGTAGATCCTAAAAGGAAGAGGGTGGCAACAAATGATGAGAAGGAGAGTCCTTCGATGACTCTGTCGGCAAGAATGAGTGGCCCCAAGAAAGGGAAAATGACTAGTAATCATACAACACTCAAGAAGATCCCTTTAACAGGTGATGATGAGGGCATTGTGGAGGTTCTAGCCTATGAAGAGGCTAGTGAGAAGGTTCTCTTGCAAGCTTCCACCAAGGTAACAAGCAAACCAACATCTCCAAAGGTACCTCTAACTCTCAACTCATTACTAATATCCCCTACCCATATAGGGCCTTTAAATCAATGGAGAACTTCAAATATACCATGTTTTTGGAAATGCTTTCAAAACATGAAGTGACCCTTCCTTTCACGGAGGTAATTGAGAATATGCCCACCTATGAAATGTTTCTAAAAGATGTCTTGACCAAGAAGAGAACATTGGGAACCAAGAGTTGGTGGCGTTAACCGAGGAGTATAGCTCGGTCTTGTTGATAAAAATGCCCACCAAACTTGGTGAGCCAGGCAGTTTCTCAATCCCTTACATAGTGGGGACTGTATCCATCACAAGAGCTTTATCCGGTTTGGGCGCAAGTGTGAGCCTCTTGCCTTTGAGAATCGCACAAAGAATTGGGAGGAATGGATTTGTTGCCTACCACCATGACCCTTCAATTAGCCAATAGATCCATCAAACACCCCCTGGGGGTACTTGAGGATGTACTGGTTAAAGTGGACAAGTTATATATCCCGGCTGACTTTGTCGTCCTTGACATTCCGGAGGATGCCTACACCCCCATCATTCTTGGTAGGCCATTCATGGCCACCGGTGGAGTAATGATT
>JAOWBH010156876.1:0-11629 GCA_028566215.1 Silene coronaria | reverse complement strand
ATAATCCGAGGAGGAGACAAATGTAACACCCATGTTTTTCCTCGGCTTAAGAGAATATACTTGAGGAATTTGTTGAGTATAACCAAGTTGTGTTGCATTTCGGACATCCCATTTCACTTCCCATCACTTGAACGCCTCAACATATGTGCGTGTATCAAATTGGAGTCTCTTTTCTTCGGAGAACCAAATCAAGTCGTAGAATTATCATCTTTGTAAGAAGTGACCATTGAGATCTGTGTTTCCATGACGTCTTTCTCAACCGGACCTCTAAAAGTACCTAAATTAAGAAAACTAACGGTATCTAACAGCCTCAAAATTGAGTGGTTTTTATTAGGAAACTCAAATTGCAATGCAGACCTGGAACTACCGTCTCTAGAGAATGTCGCTATCAAGAAATGCCCCAACATGAAGTCATTCTCGCCTGCAGTCCTAAGGGCTCCGGGGTTAAAAGAACTATCTGTAGCAGAATGCAACAAATGGGAGTGGCTTTTCAACGGACAACCAAATCAAGTCGTAGAATTACCATCTTTGGAAGAAGTGACAATTGATTACTGTGATTCCATGAAGTCTTTCTCAACCGGACCTCTAAAAGTACCTAAATTAAGAAAACTAACGGTATCTAAGTGCTCCGACATGGTGTGGTTTTTAATAGGAAACTCAAATTGTAATGTAGACCTGGAACTGCCTTCTCTGGTTTACGTCCATATCAAGAAATGCCCCAACATGAAATCATTTTCGCCTGCAGTTCTAAGGGCTCCTAAATTACAATTCGTGTATGTCGATTACAAGCCCTATCCAATTGCCGAGATTGAAGACTTAAATCACGTCTTGCAATATGCAAACAGCAGTGAGCAGACTGATGCTGATAAAAACGACTTGCAATCTACACAAAATTTGAACCTCAACCTGAATTTGGGTCTTTATCTTTAATTCCAGCTCCAACTTTACGATTCCGGCTTCTGCCTCTTCCACGTCTTGGTAGGCTTGTCCAACTTGAAGGGGTTTCGGTGTGAATGGATGGCGGAGATGGTGTTGGTGGAGGTGGCGGTAGAGGTGGTGGACGCAAAGGTACAACTGAAGAACGATGAACAGCAGCTAATTTTTGCGCTTCCTTTTGCGCCAAGACATCTTTGTGATAACCTTGATTATCATAAACAACATATAAATTTTCCATTCGTATTACCTAAGCGAAGTTTATGGTATTCCGAAATAGACAGATGAACCAGTTAGAGATGCGGAAATAATTGTTAAGAATATATTATCGTCTCAAACTGAGTCCAACTCTCACGGTCAATCTGCTGCTCAACCGAAGCCTTAATTCTCTCCTCAATCTCTCTGATTCTCTTGTTGTTAATAGTCAAATGTATTTTCTATATTGTAGTTTTGTTAGCTAGAATTTAGCTTCTTGTTAACTTAGAATTAGCAACTAATTCATGTATATATACCTAGCTATGTAACTCATCTAATCATCTCACAAAAGATAATAACATTCAATTCTTCACAATAATAACTTGCCTGAACAACAAAATTGCGTCTTTCACAGTCCGTGAACATGCTGACAGACCAGTTTGCCACCTTCTTGATATTATCTCTAACAGTAGAAAAGCTAATTTGGTCTCGAGAGGTAAATCGATCAACCTTATTGAACCAAAGGCAACCAAAGAGATTATAGATTAGAAATTGGGACATGCTCCCAAATTATAACAAATCCTTCCGAAACATCTGCAGCAAATATGGCGTAAATCCTTCTTTTCTGTAGAAGTCAACCTAGAAATCAATGGAGGCATTATCATACTTGGAAGTTGGAAGCGGCTTTGTTAGCCTCGGCCTTCACGAATATATCAAAAACCATTTGGGTATAGACTACAGAAGCACTGTTTTTCCACAGTTCAGGTACCTTTGAAATCAGTTGCATTGGCCAAGTTTTGGTCCATGTTGCATTATGTCCTCCCGAAAACCACATATTTTTCATTTTTTTTTAGATTTTTTTTTTGAAAGGAAGTTACATGGACGATGTTGATGTTTACGTGGTTCGAACCCATGTCATGAGTACCATCACTCGTGAGTCGTGACTTTATAGATGACGATCGTCAAAGATTAGACCATCGTGAGTACCATCGCTTATAGGGTTAATATACTAACTAGATCCATCTATTCTTCACATAACGTGAAAAGTATTTTTGAAACTTCACAGTTTAATGACGACTATAACTTTAGAAAAAAGTAGATGTTAAAAATGACTTGATCACAAATAAACATCTTATCTTGTTATCTAACATGTACTCGTAATAGTGTAATAAGCAAAATTTGATTAAACAAACTCCATAAAGAAGATAAGAAAACACTGGGACATATTTCTTTCAATTCACGACAACAAAATTTTGAGAGAGCAATAATCGTATAGTCATCTCCATTATATTTCATCTGTATAAACTTTTTCAAACATTGTGATAATAAACTCGTAAATTTTGTTACTCAAGGTTCATAGAAAAATTGCGAAAGTCAATTATAAATTTGCATGGTTATCAAACAACAAAGCACCAGTGATGCAGACCCGGGTTCGATTCCCGGCTAGTGCATTATGCCTTTTATTTTGTATGTTCACACTTGCATAAAAACCGAGTCTCTTTTTAACTTAACTGCCCATATAAAACTGTGATACAGGAGACTTTCTCTTTAATCATTCTCCGAACAGTTCACATGACTAAATTAGCCAATGTTGCTTGTAGCTATTAATGACATATTTCAACGGAATTTTCTTGTACCATTTGATTTAGTTTTTGTATCCGAGTCGAGTATGAACACGAAACGGAACAAGGGATGGGCATAGTTGGCCAAGACTGATATTTTTTCCCTTTCAATGGATGTAGTACTAAACTATTGTGTTTGATTATACAAGGTCAAAGACAAAAGTTGGCACAAGTAAGTAAAGCCAGTAAATTATTAATCTTAACTTCCACTTTTATGTTACAGCCTAACATAACGTACCAGCTACCGGTAGAAAAAGGCCAATAAATTAGTAGGAGAATCTTTGTGGATCTTGGATTCATGTAATTTCATGGTTTACACTAAGTTTATGTCTCCTCATATGATGCAAAAAATAAAAAATAAAATAGACCATTTGGACTGGTAGGTTTTGATTAAGTAAATATCGTCTTATATAAAACTAATTGATTTGGTGTTGTTAAATACTCTTTAAAATAATATTATTTCAATCTTAGATATGAATAAGTAAACAAAATAATATATAGAACAATGAGACGAACATTATTAAGATAGCTACTATTAAATTGTTCGAGTGCACGACATAGTATAATTTCAAGTCAGATGATGAAGTTTAAAATAAAGAGATTATCTTTCAAATATGATGCAGATTACAGAATAATGACATAAAGGAACAGTCGAGAATAGTTAACCTCGAAACATCAAATAATTTGGGAATAAATCACCGATCATTGAGTAATCAACATTATAACTTATATCGTCTTAATTCCTGCTCATCCATATCATTTCTCAACTCATAGAACAGTTAACCCTATAAAATCGTGCCACCTCGGCTTATACATGCAATGCCCTTGTAATAGACCTTGCAAATAATGTAGTTATTTTATGCATGTAGTTAATGAGTCATTAACTAACGTCTACTTCACATACATACCACGGTATGATGTATTGATGGGTCATATTTAGATCAAAGTAGTCTTACTACTACAAGCAATGCAAATATAGGTTCTTAATTAAAATTGGCTGGAAAACGTCTACATAACTTGCAGGTTTAGTGAATCACTAGAGCTATGTATGAATAAATAACAATAATACCTAACTAACAAATCTGTAGATGCACGTCAATTTTGAAACCTAATTTGTTGCCCCAACTTACATTAAAAGAAAGTTCGAGAGATTAATAACTTCCAATTGTTGTCATTTCTCATCCTATTATTGAAAATGCCATTCGTGAAACTAACTAATACTCGGCATAACTTGAGAACTGGTCTCATAAATAACCCTGAAGTCACATAAGATCATAAATAATCCTTTAAAATCACTTTTGAAGAGGCTTGAACGGGTGAACCCAAGTCTTTAGGGAATTTTACCCTAAATATTGCGAAGTACTCCAATTAATAGACTTCACCTTTGTGGACTACATAGTACATACAGCCTCATTTTATTATTGTACTCCATGTATCTTTCTATATACTCCTTACATTATGAATTTTACAATTTAATACTTTAGGAAGTTAAAAATTGTTAGATAACTTGTACTTGTGAAACCTAGTAACTCTTAAAACCAATTTAAGTACTGATCATCCCAAAATTTGTGGATTCTCTTTTTTAATCATAGATGGTAAAGTTTTTACTCAAACTCATATAATTATTCAGTTTCATTCTTCTTTTGTTTTACTGATGTTTTTTAAAATAAATTTAAATGGTTCATTTAGATCGTCTTTTAGAATGAGGCTTTCTTACTTAGAAATTTGTACGTATTTTATCATCTAATACTCTAATATGCACTGTTCATTAGGTCGTCATAAGAACTGAATACACAAATTACCCACTTTGCACAAAATAATGAAATATTGATTCACACTTTATAATTTCATGAGCAGAATCATACTTATTCCATATAATAATAGAACGACAATGCGAATTAACTTTTCAACGATAATTTTTTTTATATAATTTCAACTTCTATTATAAATCTCCTACTCCCTAACCAAACAACCTACATGTTCACACATTAAATCCATCATGTGCATTCATAAATTTGATTCCTTATTCAATTTTTTTTCCAATACTTAAGTTAATTAACTTATAAATTAGTGTAATTTTAACTCAAATAAACATGTGGATAAGACTTAAAGATGAAATGATATATATATATATATCTATGTGCCCATGCATCCTACTCATCATATCAAAACATCATTTGATCATATGTAAGCCATGTGATAACATTGATCATCATCATTCATCAAGCCTTTGATTTGAATCTCAACAATCATTGAGATTAGTTAATGACTAAAATACCCTTCCAAACATGTGGAAAATAATAGAGTTATCTTTAACATTATTATTAGGGCCCTTTACGCATGGTCATAGTCCTACAATCGAACAAGTAGGGCGCATTAAAGAAAAACTAGCTCTAGACGCCGCGTAATCATTGTCATTATTTGGCCAAGGAATAATAATGTCACTTCTAGCTTTATTAATTATTGTTCCATCTATTATTTCTTCCCTCCTTTCTTTGAAGCTAACAAACATTAGTTAGTCTTACTTAAACCCGTATTATTTTAAAATCGTCTTTGATCTTCAGGTATTAATCGTGTATATATCAGGGTCGTCTGAAATTAAGAGGACTTTAAATAAGAATTGTATATCGAGTTTAGTTTACTATGATTTTATCATACTCTTAGCATCACCTAAATCTTTATAACAAATTTTATGTTGTTTTCATGTATTAGAGGAAATTATTACACGAGATTTGAATTTTGGTCAGTAATCTAATATTCTATTAACTAAAAATTCTGGCAACTACAAATTTCATGTTTATACAAATGTAACTTATTTGTATCTAAGTTATTTATATCTTGTAATTGTTATATTATTAGATTTACAATTCACCATTCTTAAGAATTACAATACTTACTCTTAGATTAGATCTTTGAATAATAACACTCCGCGTCAAATAATTAACCTAATTTATAAAGATGAGTAAATGCCTGGCTAACTATGCACATTTTCGAAGAGTAGCCTCATTCTTCTCTTTCATGATTGTATGTTAGAGGAATTAGGCTATTGATAGTTTCATATCTATAACGCTATAAGACAGTTAGACAGGTCTCGACAATCCCCTTCAAGGTTATAATATGCCCTTTTTTTATGAACAAAATTCAAAATTCATTTTCAACCCTGCCTAATTCAGTTAATATTGTATCGATTTTACATTAAAATTGTACGAAACCATATAAACATCAACAAATCATCAGATACTTGAATAAAACCGTCTTACACAATACACAAATTTCGATCACTATACCTAATTTAAAAACTTCCCGTTCACGTATTTAGTAGAAAAAATCAAATGATGGAAGACAAAGTATATAGCAAAATCAGATAACGGTGAGTCATCTAAACGTCGGTAAGATGACACGTTGGGCACGAGAAATCAAGATCGGATAATGGGACCCTTTCGTAGTTGGCATTGTCCCTTGAATGATAGGACCTTTTCTACATTGACTTACTCATCATTTATCAAACGTAGATACACGTAGATACACATGGTGTAGATACGTATGCCTCTCTATGTACTTTGTCAAATATAGGTCTATGTTCATTTCTTAATTCCTTTGGATATACAAGTAGTTTATTTATACGTATAAAACTTGGAATTAAACCTTAGGGTATAAATATTAATTAAGGGCAAATATTATTTTTTACATGTATGGAATAATAAGTACATTGTAATTAATGAATAGAAAACCTATTTGTGTAAAGTTTTGAACAATAATGTATGAAGCCTAATATGTGCATACATACATGGAGTAGGGATGGCCAAAAGTGCCGGTCAGCCCGGCCCGGACCGACTCACCTCACGGGTCAACATTGGTCCGCCCCGACCCAGCCCGCCATAGTCCAGCCCGACCCCCTGCCATTCTCGGGCCGGTTTCGGGTTCCATGTCACCCGGCCAGACCCGTCCCGCCCAGGCCCCGCCCCCAAGCCAGTCCAAAGCCCGCTCCCCCTGCCACCCTTCACTCGGCTCGGCTCGGGCCGTGTTCAGGCCCCCCACACATCAAGCCGGCCCACCTTTGAACCGGCCAGGACCCGGCCGACCCACACTAATGATCATCACTAACAAGGAGTAATCTGTTTTGTTAGTTATGTACTAATGATGGATGCGAAAATTTTATTTTTTGAAATGTCTATGTAAATGATAACGCTATTTTATAAATTATATATTTGTATTCACGACAAAATATAAAAGAAAAAAATGATTTAGTGTCCGCCAATGCTTCGTATTTGTGTACTTTCATTATTTTTTTGAAGAAATTCTATTGCCTCTATCGATCTGGTCCCTTCTTTAATTGAGTGTCTAATAACGTAACAATTGTTCTCTTGCCCCAAACGGACTGGTGTATGCAGTTTGCAATAACATGTTGGTGGCTTTGGAGATGGCGAAATATTATTGAATTGGACGTACGAGATGAAGAAAATCTAATCAATAATCCTCATTTGTTTTTGTTTCGCCTATTTATAAAGTCTCTAAGCAAATATATATTTGATAAATTCTCGCCATTTTAGATTATCCACCGATGGAGCTTCGTTTCACTCTTCATGAAGACGTTATTAGGGTGGATATTCCCTGTGTAATAACTTATTAATTACTTTTAAACTTGGAAAAATTGACTCTACCCGAATAACCCGACCCAAACCCATACTAAGGGCCCAAATTTGACTTGAAACTCAAATTGACCCGAACTTATTCAACTCGACCCGTATATATATGTTTGTTATCGGAAACCATCTACTCCCCGAATAACTTGAAACAACCCACCCAAAAATACCCCGTACCCGAAATGACCTGACCCGATCTGGCTTGAATTCTTGTAACAATCCGTCTTGCTTGTGACGGGTCGGATTTGAAGACGGGTAGTCTGTGAAAGGAAATGGGTAGAGGGGACAAAGGTGGGACCCCCCATATGCTTCTCCACTCACCCTAAATGGGTATTTTGTGAGTGAATTTGGTATCCGTCTCTTACTTGTGACGGATATCATCCGTCACAAGTAAGAATTTGTGATATCTTAATTTTATATTATTATTTTTTCCAAAATTATTCAAATTATAGTTTGGATTATCCTTAAGAAATCCAAGGTTTAATTTGACGTGCGTAATTTCCCGTTAAGTATTTTGATTTCTTTTTCTTTATTTTGTTTCTTGACAAATTGTTAAATTTATATACAATATATGTATTTGGAACATTATCTTTCTAATTTAAGATAATATTAATTTGACGTAATTTATATTTATACTTATTTAACTTATTTAGGGTTATAGATCGAAAAATTTAAATGATTGATATGTAGGAGATTAGTAGATTCAAGACACTATAATTAAATTTTACTAGTGGAATTTGGGTAATTTAATGCTGAACAAATATGAATACATAATTAGGGTTTTTCTAACATATGTCCATTGTTGTTAGAATCCCGATTCGATCCTACGATTTTACGGGCTGGATTTTACGGTTTTATTATGGTTGTAGAATCTCACGATCCTAGCCATTCATTTGGAAATTTCTAGAGATATGATCATAATACGATCATGTGATCTTACGATCCCACGATCTGATTTCATATTAAAAAAAACTAATATATATTTTTGTATAATGAGATCGTAAAACCCAAATTTCGTGTACATTATAGAAACATGTTCATATAATGATAAGAAACATGTTCATATAATGATATTAAAATCATTAATTATCAATATTTTATGGATAAATATTAATAAACAAGTATTTTGATCTTCAATCATATGCTTTTCTCAAATAAAAATCTATATGTGACTTTGTATGATTCTACAATCTAATTCTACCGATTGATCCTACCATCCTCATTAATCTAAAGTAAAATCTCGATACAGTAATTTTTCAATTCTTATGACATCGTAAAAAGGCCTGCCACTAAGAAGTGGCGGACCTGGGGGTGCGCACAGCACCGCACGTGCGCACCCCCAGTTTCTGGAATTTTTTAATTAACCCAAACTGACAGTATCTATACAATTTGCATGCCATAAAACTCACTATGGAAAGCATGGCACGGTTGGTAAAGCTATTGTTTGTGACTGGGCAGGAGTGTGCGGGTTCGAAACTCCCCCAAACACTGTTTTCCCTTTACCTTTCTCTTTTTTTGGTCATCATTATTTTAAATTAATAAAAATTTTGATCAATTTTTTTTCATCATAGTTTGTATTTTACTTTTTTATAGTTCCAATCAAATTTTCGTTTCGTATATATATTCCTATTTGAGCAATCGGCTCACTTTAGTCGCTCCGCTTAATCAACTCTCCTCAAAAGTGCACCCCCAGTGTATTAATTCTAGGTCCGCCACTGCCACTAAGGTCCCTTTCTTCTTGACTTAGAATCGCCCCTTAAGTTCAGTTTAGAAAAGTTTAGTTCAATTCGTGCCACTTTCCTGTAAGTTTAAATTCTAATAAATTCAGTTTAAATTGTATAAGTTCAGTTCAAAATAGTTTAGATCTTATATGTTTAGTTTTGATCATATAAAATCAGTTTAGATAAATTCAGATCTATATACTCTATAAGTTAAGAAAATTAAAATCCAAATAACAAGCTCATTAGATGAGCCATCGTACCTTCTTTATTAGATGAGCTACTCATTAAATTATTTGTATCATGCATGAAACATAAACAGATGGGAAAAAATGTGTTGCAAAGGAGATAGTTGAAGAAGTAGACGAGGAGAAGAAATTGGTGAAATTCAAACTGATAGAAGGCTCAGATCTCCTTAAAGAATTCAAGAGTATGACTGTGACACTTCATGTTGTACAAAAGGATGATATTGATGCAATTTTATGGGTAATTGACTTTGAGAAGTTTGATGATTTTGGTCCGTATCCAACTGGTCTCATGGACTTTATCATTGGTATGACCCGAGATGTTGAGGCTCACCATGTCAAGTGATGATGAAGTTTTTATTAAATTACTAATAATATAATGCAATTTAGTGTTTTGGTGAGTTGGGTGTGTGCATGATCTCATGTGGAATTAAGGAGTGAATAGGTGAAGTGCTTGGTTATAGAGGTTTAAACCATGCATTTCTATAGTTCTATGCTTCTATGTACGCTTTTTTTGTGTTTGAATTTGTATTGTATTTGTAATTTGGCCTTTTTGCTTTCTAATATATGCTTTGTTGCTTTCTATGTGTTTTTTACCTAAACAAAAAAAAAACATCAATTTGGTTTATTTTTGGCCAAAAATTCGAAAAAAAAATATTAACTAAAACACTTAGCTTTCCGGTGTTCATGAACTCTAAATTGTAAAAATCAAAATTGGGGAACGATTTTTGTATATTTCTGTGATGATGATTTACATAAGGAACAAGTGTATATATACGTACACTTTACATTTGACAGGCTAGTGAAACCCTACAGCCAAAACAACGCACTAGCCCAAACACAAAATAACACGAGAATACAACTCGAGACTAGATATAACTAGTTGGAGCGTGGGGATTGACAACACCCAACTTGGATAACAAATGCTGGAAAACGCGGACACCCAATGCTTTAGTTAACAAATTTGTCACCTGGTCAGAAATATGAACATATTCGGGTGTAATCAAACCACACTTGATCGCATCACGCACAAGGTGAAAATCCACCTAAATGTGCTTAGTACGCTCGTGAAAAGCCGGCTTACGGGCAAGATGAAGAGCCGCTTGACTATCACAATGGAGCATTTTCGGGTTGATTATTGACACTCGTAGAAAATGTAGCACTTCACGCATCCATTTGACTTCACAAGTGGCCGCGGCCATCGCCCTGTATACTCAGCTTCGGTGGAAGACCGTGATACGGTATTTTCGTCTTCCACGACCCAAGACAACCTCCCAAAAAATACCCGTTCTTCATTTGTGTGACGAGTGAAAACCAGGAGGAAATCAGTGGTCTAGGTCCTTTTAGTCATGAGTCCTTCTTGGTTGAATCTCGTGTGTGTCTTGTAATTCTCGATTGACTAGTTTTGATTCTCGTTTCCTGCCTTAGAATTTGTTTCTTGGGCAATGGGTGGATACACTTGGGTTGCATAGGCCACGCTTAGGGGGTTGGCACCTCGTTGGGACTTTGAGACGGTATCCCCGACCTAGACCTTTCATTTTTCAAAATAAAACGGCCGTTTAGATGAGGAAAACGGTTTGACTTTTTGTGATGCATCTTACATGTTTGACATGTGCCTAATTGTTGATGTGTCAAAGTTTTGAGCAATCCCACACTTGCCTTGCAAAGGAGCACATACCTCATTGTGTTCCGTTGTGAGTTGAAGGGACGGAGGAGGCCTGTTAATTGCCTTTCATCGGATATTATTAGTTTAGTATGAAGTCATTTGGGGCAGTATAATTGTCTTCTGTTTTGTTGGCTTACTTGGGGACGAGTAAGGCTTAAGTGTGGAGAATTTTGATAAACGTTATTTTGGTCGCATTAAACCCTCCTTTTTCCTTCATTTCGGGCCATTTTGAATCGGTTTGCATGCTATGCTTTGCGTTTCGTACCTTGTTGCCCCTTTGGGCACCCCTTGTACTTCTTTTTTGTAGGGATCGAGATGGAACCAAGCAACCGAAAGGAAACGAAACAATCCCGAAAGAAATAAGGAAGAAAGGAGCAAGGAAAGAAGCAATTGAGCTTCCCAGCCGGCAGCCGGTTAGCCGGCTGGGAAGCCCCCTCATCCAAAGTTCAGCTCAACCCAAGTAAAGAAGACTCCCAGCCGGTCAACCGGCAACCGGCCAGGCCACCAGTTGGGAGGTGACTCCAGAGAAGGTTGCAAAATGAGAAGGAGAAGGAATTTCAGCCGGCCAACCGGCAGCCGGCATGGCCACCGGCTGGGAGTCCATTCC
>JAOWBH010156854.1:0-11630 GCA_028566215.1 Silene coronaria | reverse complement strand
ATTTATATTTTAATTAAAAGATTATAGTTTAGAGTTTAGTGAAAACTATACAATTTGATGAAATTATTAATTTTAATGAAAATCATTATATTATAATGAAATATTTTAATTATTAACTTTCCTATTTAGTGAATACACTTAAATGATGATCATTATTTTCCTCATTTATAAAGATGCTTTTTGGAGGAAAAATAAGTGAGCTCACCAATTCATTTAGTAGATAGGGGATGGTTGGTACCAATATTTAGGGTAAGAGGTGACTTCACTTTATGCCGACTGAGTATGGAAATCTAAAGTGGTAAGACATGGTTGTAGGTAGAACTTTGTTACTTGAATATTAGATTGTGAGTTGGGTTGGAGGATGTGAGCTTCGAAGAAAATTATTTGGGGCATTGTGGCTGGTGAATTGATTTATGTTATAGTTTGGTTTTGGAAGGCTCTTGAGGCAATATAAGTTGATAAGGACCTAGTAATGGGAAGTCATTTCTAACCTTTGTTACGATATGTTACGATATCTTATCATGCCAATAATTGTGCTAATATTGTATTTATGGATAGTTTCCATATTCCGTGTTTTGATTGGTCGGTCGATGTAATATTGCGTTAGGGTTTTTGGTGTAGGTCTCGTGTATATATATATACACATGTTTCTCTTTGTAATAGGGACAAGTCAAGTTATACAACACCTAATTTTCCCATACTTTGTTTCTTTTATAAGCTTTTACATGGTATCAGAGCCTAGGTGTCTTAACATTGTATGAGTGCAGAAAGTGGCGTAGATCCCACGGTGGTAGATAGTAGTCACGTTGGCTCACACACAGACTCTGATTTCGAGTCCGACGAGTCTGACGATATGCCTAAAAACGAAAAACTAAGCCCGTATTTCCTCTCCACTTCTGATAAATCCGGAGACAAATTAATTATTGTCGAATTGAGAGAAGAAGAGAATTACGATGAATGGTCCGTTAAGATGCGAGGTGCGCTACGATCAAAGAAGAAAACAGGGTTCATCGACGGCACGATAAAGAAGCCTGCCGAAGATTCTGATGATATCGAAGATTGGTACATGGTTAATGCCATGATTGTCAACTGGATATTTAATACTATCGAACCTAGTCTTGGTTCAAGTATTTCGTATGTTGAAGAAGCAAAAGCATTGTGGGACGATATTGAGCAAAGGTTCAGTGTCGGTAATGGTCCAAAGTTGCATCGGATTAAGGGTGCGATACTTGACTGTAAACAAGGAAGCAATGAGTCAATTGCTGACCATTATGGTCGACTCAAGAAACTTTGGGATGACCTTGATAAGTATGATCGAAACCCCACTTGTAACTGTGCCGGTTGTTAGTATGGCAGACAGCTCGATAAGAAAAGAGATGAAGGTAAGCTCCACGATTTTTTATTGGGTATAGATAGTTCATACTCGACAGTTGCGGGAACTTTCTCTTGCAGGAGCCACTGCCCCCGCTTTATCGAGCCTACTCTACCATGATTCAAGAAGAGGGTGTCAAAGGGAAGGTCACCCGTGTTCCAGGGACAAGAAGCGGAGAAAATAGGGCAAACCCATCTGGTTCGCTGCACGATATGTGCCTCAATCTGCCACTCCACGAGACGAGGATAATGAAAAAGAAGCGGAATCCAGACGTCCTCATTGCGAACATTGCAATAAGTACGGTCATTTGATAGCAAGTTGCTTTGATATCATAGGTTACCCCAAAGGATGGAGAGACAGGAATAAAGGAGGAAATCGTGGAGGTCGTGGAGGCCGAGGTGCCAACGGTGGAGGTCAAGGCAAGGGTGGTGCGCACGCTCCTGGTAATGTGAATGCTGTCCATGACGACGCAGGTGAAATTAAGGAACAATACGTGAGTGTCCCAAAGGAGCAATGGGATGCATACGTTAACAATGCTAAAGCATCGTCTTCCAAAGTGCGAATGAATGGTAAGACGGATGCTCATGTCTTTTGGTTGCTTGATTCCGATGTTACACACCATATGACAGGTTGTTTTGATATTTTACAAGACGTACGAGATATTCAGCCTTGTGTGGTGACACTTCCCAACGGAAAATTTGCGAAATCATCCAAAGAAGGGCGTGTACATTTAGGTGATCAATTGATTTTACAAAATGTTCTTTTTGTGCCCGATTTTACTTGTAATTTGATTTCGATTTACCAATTGTCGGAGGAGCTACATTGTGATATAAATTTCACTAATAAATTATGTGTGATACAGGACCGCATAACGAGGAAGACGATTGGTACGAGTGAGCAAAAAGGGCGGCTATATCTTCTGGAGGGGCCTCGGCAGCTGCATGTCTTCGCTACAAAGAAAGACAGAGATGACGTCGAGGTTTGACGTCGTAGATTGGGACATCCTTCTAGGAGAGTAGTTAATTTTTTACCATTTATTGATAATATAGACCATAGACGAGGTACTTCGCTTTGTGATGTTTGTTTGCATGCTAAACAGACACGAGAAAAATTTATTGTTAGTGAGAATAATGCTAAGACGATTTTTGAGCTTATCCATTGTGACTTATGGGGAGATTATCGTATTCCATCGTCATGTGGTAGTCGATATATTCTCACTATGGTTGATGATTTTTCTCGTGCTGTGTAGGTTTATTTGCTCAAATCAAAAGACGAAGTGTTTACGTTATTACAAAATTTTATTGTCATGGTGAAGCGACAATTTAATGTCGATGTTAAGATGGTTCGTACTGATAATGGTATAGAGTTTACTTGCTTAAAAAATTATTTTGCTAGTAATGGTATAATTCACCAATCCACTTGTGTGGGAACCTCATAACAAAATGGACGGGTAGAGAGAAAACACCGTCACATCCTTAATGTTGTAAGAGCTTTGCGTTTTCAGGCCTCTTTACCTATTCAGTTTTGGGGAGAATGTATCTTGACGGCCGGTTATCTTATTAATCGTACTCCTTACGCTCTTCTTCAAGGAAAAACCCCTTTTGAGATGCTATTTAACAGGGTGCCAATGTATGATAATTTACGTATGTTTGGATGTTTATGTTATGTAAAACATCATCGTAAAGATGGTGACAAATTTGCGTCGCGAAGCCGACGATGTATGTTTGTAGGTTATCCATTCAGTAAAAAGGGATGGGAAGTTTATGATTTGGAGTCCAAGGAATATTTTATATCACGAGATGTAGTTTTCGATGATAATATTTTTCCTTACGCTGTGAGTACTGCCATTGAGCCACCAAATTTGTTGCATAATTCTGATAATAATACAGATGGGAACGGAGAGTTCATTTTACGTTCTGTTGGTGAAGAGGCGGTACAGGCTGATGAAGGACCTCGTGAGGATGCCCCTGAAAACGAAGGGGCTACACAGGCTGCCGAACGTCAACCTAATGAAACAAATTATGGTCGTGGACATCGACCACTGTTCCATGGTCTCGTTATAGTTCGGATGAATATGTCACGGTTACTGCTCGTGTTCTCAATAATGAAGAATATAGCCCGCTCCCAAGCCACTCCGTCCAATCGCCGTCTTCAGGTATGCCTTATCCTTTATCCCATGTCATGTCTTCTGCAAAATTTTCTTTGGCACATCGTCCTTATGTTGCTGCGGTAGACAATTGTGTTGAGCCCTCATCTTATCATGAGGCGGTCAAAGACAAACGTTGGTGAGAGGCGATGAATCTTGAGATCGCTGCCTTGATTCGCAATGGGACATGGGACGTTGATTTGCCCGTGGGTAAGAAAGCTATTGGTAACAAATGGGTGTATAAAATTAAATTACGCTCGGATGGTTCTGTTGAACGGTTCAAAGCACGGCTAGTTTTGCTTGGTAACCGGCAAGAAGAGGGAGTTGATTTTTTTGAGGCGTTCGCACCAACAACTAAGATGGTCACGGTCCGTGTTTTCTTATCTATAGTTGCCTCTAGAGGGTGGGAATTACACCAGATGGATGTGCATAACGCTTTCCTCCATGGCGATTTGGAGGAAGAAGTTTATATGCGATTACCACTTGGGTTCTCTGCTGATTCTCCGAGTAAAGTATGTCGTCTCAAAAAGTCTTTGTATGGTCTCCGTCAAGCTTCCCGATGTTGGTTCGCTAAATTGTCCGCTTCTCTTTTAGCTTATGGTTTTAAGCAATGTATGTCAGACTACTCTCTGTTTCGTTACATTGCTAAGGGCGTTGAAATTTTTATTTTGGTTTACGTCGACGATCTCGTCATTGGAGGTAATGATGCGACCGGTATTCTTCACGTCAAAGAGTATCTTAGTACATGATTTCACATGAAAGACTTAGGGACGTTAAAGTATTTTTTGGGGCTCGAGGTTGCCCGTAACTCTTCAGGCATTTTCCTATGTCAGCGGAAATATGCATTGGACATATTGAACGAAACGGGTCTTGTTGGCAGCAAATTCGAAAACATACCTTTGGAGCAAAACCATAAATTAGCAATGGCTGATGATATTTTTTTGCCAGACCAGAAGCTTATCGTCGATTGGTTGGTCGATTGATTTATTTGACTAATACGCGGCCTGATTTATCTTATGAGTGCATATTTTATCTCAATTTATGCACCAGCCGCGAGATTATCACTGGTATGCCGCGTTACGGGTCGTTCGTTATATCAAAGGACGTCCTGGTCAAGGCTTATTGTTTCGTACTGGTTCCTCACTCGACTTGTCTGTTTATTGTGATGCTGATTGGGGGAGCTGTCCACTTACGCGTCGGTCTTTAACCGCTTATTGTGTATTGGTCGGTGGTACTCCTATGTCTTGGAAAACCTAGAAGCAGCCCACTGTTTCTCGTTCTTCCGCTGTGGCCGAGTATCGAGCTATGGCTGCTGCAACTTGTGAAGTCAAATGGTTGCAAGGTGTTTTGCATTTTCTGCGCGTCTCCATGTCCTCTCCTGCATTGCTTTATTGTGACAGTAATGCGGCATTGCATCTTGCGCGTAATCCGGTTTTTCACGAACGAACGAAACATATCGAGATTGATTGTCATTTTGTTCGCGACGCGATTCAAGGAGGTTTGATTTCTCCGGTCTATATCCCTACGTCAGATCAGCTTGCTGACCTGTTAACTAAGGCTTTAGGCGTCCGTCCATTTCAGTAATTGTTATCCAAGTTGGGCGTCGTTGATCCCTACGCTCCAACTTGAAGGGGAGTGTTACGATATCTTTTTATGCCAATAATTGTGCCAATATTGTATTTATGGATAGTTTCCATATTCCGTGTTTTGATAGGCCGATCGATGTAATATTGCGTTAGGGTTTTTGGTGTAGGTCTCGTGTATATATATACACATGTTTCTCTTTGTAATAGGGACAAGTCAAGTTATACAACACCTAATTTTACCATACTCTGTTTCTCTTATAAGCTCTTACAACCTTATGTTAATTGGAAATTTTTAAAGTTGTGTTGAGCACTTGAGATAAAGGATGGTGTTAAACTTAAGCGGCTAAGTCCGTGTTTGCGAATCTGTAAAAGATAAACGAAGAATGAAATTGTGTTTTAGTTGTTTTGCCAATGCTTAGGTGTGTGAGTATACATGCGTAAGGACTTGTTACATAGCATTTTTTTTAGTATAATAGGTCCTTCTTAAGAGTGTCAGGCTAGCTAGTTACAACATTGAGATTAAAAATAAGAACTTTATGGAGTTATGTTGAACTTATTTTGGGAATTTAAGAGTATAGAGCATAAAATAATCCCTAGGTCTTTAGAGGTCTAACCGTGTTAGAGAGAACCTTTTTCCCTTGAGTTTTAGTGACATAAGTGGGTTAGGTCTTGACTTTGTTGTCAAGTCATTATCTATTTCCTTTCCTTCGTGCTAACTTTGTTGAACTTGGTCTTTAGGAGTATCAGCTGGCTTATTATCTTCTTGTCCATAGATATCTTTCTGTCACTAATATATACTCACTCTAGCGACGTTAGCTTTAGAGTATCTCTGTTAGTTTGAGGTCTTGTTGCGCCCATGCATCGTGTTGAGATTTTTTTACCATTTCATATCTCATGCATAGAAGCTCTTTCCATAATCGTAATGGAGTGGTTTCCTTGTTGGCTAGGTTTAAAGATATAGTAAAACGTGTATAGAAACGTTTTTAGATTTTGATTTTTCTTACTGGATTGAGTAAGATTGAGGTTGAGCTTTACATGAACCCTTGTGGTTGTTATTAACAATATCTCAACAATATCACAAGATCAAATCAATGAGGCAGTCAAATAACTGTAAATATAGCAAATACACACTGTATATCAATTATCATCAATTAGATTGATTGTATAAGGCTCCTATCCTTATTTAGTTGTCTAACCTCCCTATAAATATGTACTCCTACTGTCAATAATAATTATCATCTTCATTCCCAAACCTTCATTGTCTTATATGGTATCATCAAGCCTCAATCGATCCAACCCACTCCGTCCCAAGCGACACCCCTTCAAACGTCACTCACGCCGCATCTCTCACCCGTCCCTCCCCATGGCAACCACCCACAATGACACTATCATTCCCAACCCCACAATGCCGACAGCCCACTCACAGCCCCAAACCTCAACCACGTTGTCAAACTAACACCGCTCAACTACATCTCGTGGCGGTTCCAACTTATGAACATCCTCTTTGGCCTGAGTCTTCTCGGGTTCATTGATGGATCCAACCCAGCCCTTCCTGCCACCCTTGTTAATGATAACAAACAGGAGGTTCCCAACCCGGCTCACTTGTCTTGGCTCAAGCAAGACGGGCTTATCCTAGGCGCCCTTATGGGCACTATCACCTCCGCCCTACAAACCCTTATCGTATGAGCAAAAACCGCAAAAGAAGCGTGGGATATGTTAGCCCACACCTACGCAAACCCATCGCGTATTCATATACAATAACTCAAGGAGAGACTCGATTCGATAACCAAAATATCGGATCAAACCATCACCGACTATGTTCACTCCGTTAAAGCTTGTGTAGATCAACTTGCTCTCATGGGCAAAATAAATGATCCTAAAGACGTCATTTCAAAGGTCCTCAAAGGGCCTCGACTATGATAGATATAAACCAGTCATAGACACCGTGAGAGCCTGCGACACACTAATCCCGTTCTAGGCTCTCCATGAAAAACTCTTGCAACATGAAATGCTTATCAAGCACCAACCTACCTCCAACTTATTTAGCCCTACTGCAAACCCGGCCTATCGTGGTCACAAACATACCCGTGGCCAATACCGTCACCCCCCACAACCCGCCCCAACCCAGCAGTATGCCGCCACCAACAACCCCTCCTCCAACTCCAATCCTCGTCCATTCAAAGGGAGGTGCCAATGGTGCCGCGAAACCGGGCATGTCATTGCCCAATGTCTGTCTTTCCGCAAGCTTTTCCCGACTATTGCCTTCCCTGCCCCACCAGCCAACCGTCATCACCAAACTCCTCCACAGGCCAATGCCGTGACCTTACCCAGTGACAACATGGCTCCTAATCCCAATTATCTACTTGATAGCGGTGCCAGCCATCACGTCACTTATGACCTAGACACGCTCGCATTTCACTCCCCATACTCCGGCCTCGACGACCCGCTTATTGGAGACGGCTCCGGACTGCACACCGCCAACATAGGTAATCTCATTCTGCACTCCCTTAACTTAACTAACGTATTACATGTTCCTAAAATTTCCCGAAACATTATATCTATATCTCAATTATGTCGGGATAATAAAGCATATGTTATTTTCTCACATGACCGTTTTTTGTTAAGGCGATAGCAACGGACAAGATCCTTCTCCAGGGCCGAGCTTACTGATGTGGATGTTATTTTGATATTAAGCTGAACATGAGGTCGATTTACTTTTGTTTGGTAGTCTATTCTTTAATTTAGAGTTGTTCAACGGAAGAGTTTGTCACTGAATGTTGATATATTTTTTTTTTTACGAGACTACACTTTAACGTATTGAGATGTATTAGTCGTTATTGGTGTAATATTGTTGTCAATACATGTCGATGAGTTTTGAGTTTAGTTGAGTAGGACAACCTCAACGATGATTCCGATTTCCCTATGGTTGGTAATGATTGTGATTTGAATTTGTAATTGTTCGTTATTGAGGTTTTGAGTTTGGGCATGAGTTTGGAATAAGATAGTTTATTGAAGATTCCTGGTTGTGGATCATCTCATAATTATTATATCATGATGGACGATTTCTAGTTGAGGTTTATTTATCGTTAGCAGCTTCAGTATTGATATATGTGGAAATGTTGTAGGCATATTGGAAAATATTTGATTAAATTGTTACAAATAACATAATCTTGAGGTTTTTTTGGAATGTAGTGTTTGACAGTATTAAATTTTGAAAGACTTTCTTTGATTCATAGAATGGATTTTTGTAAAAATGATCGAAGAGTCGATTAAGATGAATTTACTTTCTAGGATTGAGTGTGTAGCATTTTGCTGTTATATAGATCCCCCTAGCCCCTAAACTTTATCACTCTTTCAATTTCAAATCTTTACGTGAAGCTTCTGTTTAGGTAATTAATCATATTGCAGATATATGCTCCCTCGTAACCGCGTCCGCCCACTACCGATGACGAGTACAAGTTTCCAAAACCATACCCGCCCCAACATTCGGAAATATAAAATTGTACCCACCCCAGTTCCTAATAAACAGCTTCACCAAAATTTTATTCGATAAACTTTTTTCCCCGTAAAAGTATGTTTAATCACTATTAGTTTTTAATTTTTTGAATTTATCTTTATAAACTCATATTTTCAACAAGAAACTTGTAAAAAGCTTTATAAAATATTCATAGTTAACATTCTATCTTAAATTTAACAAAATAAGATTTATAAAATCGTCACTTCTTAAGAAATTGCGAGTAGCCTCACATTTAGACATATTTATTTATGACAATGACAAATACTATATCCCTTTAAATGCATTTTATATGTTTATTTAATACTCCCTCCGACCCAGATCAGTGAGAACACTTAATATAAACGGATGATCCAAGCCAAAGGTAACATTTCTTATTTGCCCCAAAAAATTACCAAGTTGTCCTTATACTCATTTGATATTTACACAAATGGCATTACATGGCTCACTGACCAACCCAAAATTACATAGCCCAAATGATATTTACTATTGCAGATTCAGGGGAATGGAATTTAACTCGAAATGGTTTTTTACTGTGTGGAACAAATATGTTAGTGAGGTATGATGGAGTAGACAATTAGTAGACATAGGGACTGCTAAGAAAGGTGGGAGAGAACAAGAGGACACGGAATCAAGGCGCTATGGGATTCAAAAAGGGAGATCTTTTTATGTGGTTGGGAATAGTATGTCATGTTTACCTATAAGAATAAAGGTGGATGCGGGATGGAAGGGACCTGAGGAAGCGGCCATTGGGTGGGTGGTCTATGATGCTGGGGGCAAGGTAATCAACACAGAAAGTACTAGGATACGGGCGGAATCGGCAATTCAAGCTGAGGCGATGGAAATCCGAAGAGTTCTTCAATGTGGGCGGTTGACTACAAGCTTTTACACTTGCAGGTGATGTCGTATTGTCTACAATTAATATATCAGATTGCTGGACTAGAGGAGGCGCATCACCAAACGAAAGGACTCGTTGAAGATATTGGCCTACTACTTCCATTGTTTCATTGTTGTTGTTCCAGGTTTATTCTTAGGAGAGCCAACAAGGTTGCTCATGGTTTAGCTCAAAGGGCCATGAGATAGTTGCCGATTTTCCTTTACTGCTTCTCAAAAAAGAAAAAAAAAGTTTCCTCTTGACCCTTACACCCACCCCCACCCTCTTCTTAAATTCTCTCGGACTCCACATGTTACCTTTGGTATGGGTCGGAGGGAGTATATTTTAATCAAACACATGAAATTCGTTTAAAGTGAGGGAGTCAAAATAAGAAATTTTGAGTAGATGCATCGTATAAACTCAAGTAGTATAAATAAACTAATACTCCCTATATATTTTTTTTTCCATTGCTTTTTATAGTCTTCAAAATAGAACTTTGACCGTATTTTCTGACATGTAAATCCAATTTGCTCGAAAATATATTTTGTGATAGATGGTTTGATAATAAATGTAATTAATTTAGTTTTGTTTTATGAAAAACTTTTATTCTCCAATATATTTACGGTCAAACTTTGGTAATATCGTCCTCCAAAAAGCAAATGGGAGAAAATAAAAAAATAAAGGGAGTATTAAACATGTTACATACTTTTACATCTCGATGTATATGCCCATGATGGTGAAGATATTCTAAACCCTTGAGAATCTCACGTAATATGGTAGCAATAACAACCTCTTCAAATCCATCTGGATGTGCGGCTTTTAATATATGTAAGCATGATCCTCCGGCCATATAAGGCATGATAACCCATAAATTATGATCACTTACGAATGAGCAATGCGATTTTAGAACGTTGGCATGATCAACCAAAAACATTGTTTGTGCTTCACGAGATATATTATTCTGTTCACATAAATTGTTTTCATCAGCAATCATACAAGACGAATTTGATTTAAAACGATAATAATACTAAAACAATAATATAAACTCTGATTTTGTATTATATTATTGAAAATGGTACTATATCTATCAAATTAAATAACTCAAGCAAAATTGATATTAAGAATACAACAAAGATGAAACGACAATTATTTGAGCAAGCAATACAAAGACGTTAATATGAGTTGCGTTGTTAGTTTGTATATGCATCTTATTAGATTAGTCTTTTCAATATTTAAGGATGTGAAATAAGCAAACTTGTAAAACCTAATAAAAACATTATATCTTGTTAAGGTATTACTTATACATTAAGTTGACAAAAGTAATATGTTAGATATTAAGTTCACAAAAGTATTATATTAAAAGATCAAATCGAGATATGTAAAATATTTTAAAAAATGATCTCATCTTTGTGTTAGTGTTTCTTTTCATAGTTAATACTAATATAAATTACTTGTACATTTTCATGGTTCATTATACAAAATTATTGTAATAAGATTTGTATCTATTGAAAATAAATGACTCCAAATTAAGCAATAATTACTTTTTCATACGGACTTTCCTTTTTCACAAACATTTTTTCATTAATTTTTCATCTACTACCCTTCTTCCCTAAAACCTAAGCAAATTAACTCCTATTTCAACATTTTCCTAAAATCTAATCTGGTCACTTAAGAACGTGAACATCATTCTCAAATAAATGAAGTAATTTATTTGTTTATCAATTACTGATATTATTTGACGACTTTTATTTAATTTAGTAAAGCTTATTTGTTTGTTAAAGGATAAAATTAGGGTTTATACGATTATTTTCTTCCTCTTAACTTCTTAAAGAGTTGACCATTTATAAAAAAAATCATGGACAACAAAAAAATTAATATTTGGACCTTTTTATTTACTATTTTCTTTTAAAATTATGAAATATTTAAAATATAAATCAATTCAACACGTTAACATATTTCATTAGTGGCCTTGTAAAAAACCATTTGTAGATTTGTTTGAGGTAACATATATTGATTATGATAAATATGTAGCATGTAACATATAAAATAGTTTACTATCTATTGGAGTTTATATTAAATGACCAAAAGGTAATGAATTATTCATTTTCGATATATATATATATATATATATATATATA
>JAOWBH010156843.1:0-11630 GCA_028566215.1 Silene coronaria | reverse complement strand
TACCTAAAAATTCAGGGGGACCCTTGCCTCTTTGTTGATCCACCATTAGATTCGACTATTCGAGAGTATTCAGTATATGTTATTGTTGCGCTTATAAAGCTGTGATTAATTCCTTTGATTTTAAGGAATTTTAGTGTATGAGTGCGGATGAACTGGTTTTTTTCCCTGTTATAGAGGTGGAACTGTTGGACTTTAAAAATTGATGGGTTGTTTTAGAGTCGTATAATTGAGATCTGATTCGAGAGTAATGTTGACTTTTTTTTTGTTTGGTTGAGTGATAATGGTGTTGAGTTGTTGACTATGGCGAATCTTGGTGGATTCTGCTTAGGTGGTATAAATGTATGTTGATTTAGGATGATTGGATAGTTGTGGAGTTTTCAAGTTATGATCCTGTTTGTAGTGATATTGATCTCTGATGCGATCGAGTGCTTTATAGAATACTTAGCTAAGTTTTCCTAGCCAAGTTTGTTTGAGATCAAATGGTTTCCAGTTTCTCGATTATTGGGTTAAGGTAGGAGTCAGGGAAGTTGTTTGGATTTAGTGGACATTTGATGCTCTTTTTTATTATAGAAGTTATACTGGTTTGCATTTTGATTGAGCTGTTCTCTCAAAAAATGTCGAGTAAAAATCTGATCAATATTCTTTTGGCAGGCATATTTGCTTGCAATGGCATTTTGTTCAATCATGAATCACCAAGAAGAGGTGAAAACTTTGTGACCCGAAAGATCACTAGGGCTGTAGGCAGGATCAAGATCGGCCTCCAGAGCAAACTGTTCCTTGGCAATATTCAGGCATCGAGGGACTGGGGTTTTGCCGGGGATTATGTTGAGGCAATGTGGTTGATGCTTCAACAAGACAAGCCAGACGACTATGTTGTGGCTACAGAGGACTCTCACACTGTTGAAGAGTTCTTGGAAGCATCATTCGGGTATGTTGGCCTGAACTGGCGGGACCATGTGGTCATCGACAAGAGGTACTTTAGGCCTGCTGAAGTCGATAACCTCAAGGGTGATGCCAGCAAGGCTAAGGAAGTTCTGGGATGGAAGCCCAAGGTCAGTTTTGAGCAATTGGTGAAGATGATGGTCGATGAGGACATCGAGTTGGCCAAAAGAGAGAAGGTCCTTGTCGATGCTGGCTACATGGATGCTCAACAACAGCCTTGATTTGGTACCGTCTTGATTCTCAATATGCTTTTGATAATCAGTTCAATTATCTGAAATTAATACTTTTCCAATATAGTTATACAAATCCCGAGATCAGATCTTAGGTTATGTTCTTTGCAAACCACAATTAAGTTATTGATTTGTTGATTCTGTTTGTAATGTCCTGTTTTTTCATTTACTACGAGGTTTCTTAAGATCCTTGATACAAGGCAATTAGTGTGTTAGTAGGACACATCCTTGTCATAAATTATGAGTTGTTTTTTTGCTGGCTTTTGGCCATTAAATTTTCGTTGTGTCAGGTAACAAGTTTTCTCTTCCTGTCTACCTTGTAAAGGAGGCGGAAAGCTATGTAAAACTTGGATACTTGCAGTTGTAGCCTGTAATACTTGATTATGGAAGATTTGTAAAAAACACGTATCTCTTTGATTCATGTGCTTATTCCGTTGATTACACTATCTTCATTACTTGTGTCTTTATTTACCTCCAAATTATTTAGATTGTACCCGAAATAGAAATTTTCAACTGCATAGGTTCAAAACTATTGGTGGATGAAGTTTAGGAATGCTGCATGTTCTACTGTAAGCCTGTAAACAGCCTGCAGTATTGCTTAAACGAGGAAAACATAGCCAAGCCAGTCAATTTTTAGGATGGGTTGACGATTAAAGGTTCTGGGCCTAGTTTTGGTTTTCTCCCTCCGAGAGCTTAAAACACCACGTCTTGACGATACAGTAGTCTTGGACTATTAGCCAATACTTGATGATACAGTAGTCTTGATGACTAGATGTTACTAATGGCTAGACGTGACAAAAGTCACAAAACTGACCCGCTCTAAATTGAGCTGAATGACTAATTTGATTGAAAACTTTAATAGTCACGACTCAGGGGCAAAAGCAACCTGATTTTTGTAGTTGTAACTTGTAATCACCAACCTAAATCTGGCGGAAAGCCTGAAATAACCCATTTGCCTCTCGACAAATGCAAATGCATATACAACCGAGACCACCAGTTCTTGAATGCAATGTTTAACCTGGAATTAAATCAAGGTTGCGACTGTAATAACCATTTTGTAAAGGTTTTGAAAATCACTCAAACTACACTTTCAGGTTTCTTATTGGCGGCATTTAGTGAGATTAGATCTTGAGTGAAAGTAATACTTAATCCTGTGATGCAAATTAGTATTAAGAGCTTGGTGACTTATAAAAACTAAAGAATTATCACACATATTATTCCATGGTAGAATGCATAAACTTTCTGTACAGTAAAGAACATCTTCAATCTTTTGGGTATAGAAAGAACAACATTACAATCGAAATGAGATCACAACAAATTGTCAAGGGAGAAAAGCTTAGTTATTACAGGCTAAACAACCAAAAGCTTTGTCCACAAATGATCTCTGTGTCCCCTTTGAGCGCCCACCTTTCATGGTTATGATAGTATCACCATCGTACCCACGCTTCCTGGCTTTCTCACACTGATGACAGAATATCTTCCAAGCTTCCTGCATATACTCAGCGCCTTCTTTCACTGTCATTTTCTCGACCAACTTTTCCGGGTAGCTCTTCTTATGACAGTCTCCTTTCAAACAAGCAGCCATTTGCACTAACTCGGCCTGAAAATCAGATAAATGCCTGTCTTCCTGTGGTGAAGTTTCTCGCAGTGTAGCTGGCTCCGGTAAAGTAACTGCATTATAACAGAAGTAAATCAGCTGTAACTTCCTAATCTTACAGTAAAAAATTTGACAGTAATTTTTAATTTACCTGGGCAGTCTGTTCTTGGAGTCTTCCTATTCAAAACTCCCTCAAAAGTTCCAGCCCATGCGTCACGCTTAGTCAAAAAGTCTTTGAGGTTGAAGATCTTCTTGACAGTTGCAGGAATTGAGGAATGCTCATATTCTGATGTAGGATGTGGTCCTGATGCTTTATGCACCACTGCAATATTTGTAGTAAGCACAAAACAATCAATTTTACGACGTGAATATTGAAACCGCACATTCTACCTAAAAATCTTGCACTGGTAGTACCTGTCCCAGGTTCGATCCATGGAGAAATAAATAGAGTCGGAACCCTAACACCGAGGCGATCAAATTTAAAAAGGTAAGGTTCAGGGCCAATAATGTCGTCAGGGCTAGGAACTCCCTCAGTAGGGGTGGGTACATGGTCGAAAAAGCCACCATGTTCATCATAAGTGATTATAAACAGCATTTCATTCCATTGGGGACTTGATCTTAATGCTTCATAGACTTCCTTGATGAACTTTTGCCCTACTGATACATCATGCGAAGGATGATCGTCGTTCCCTGGGATCTTTAGTAAATCGAACCATCTCTGCTCAATCACCACATAATTTGGTAACTTCCCTTCCTTGCAATGATTCTTGAATGTTAGGCCAAATTCATGGAAACGAGTTAAGTACTTTAGTTTCCTAAGGTTCCTGCAATGTTCCGATGAATAGTTTGTCATGACGCAGCTGTGAAACTAGTTAATATTCCGTATTTCAGATGAAAGAACAAGACCTTAACTAAGAAAGAAATGTACCTGTAGAAGAGGGTAGCAGGAGGGTACTGATAATAGATACCGAAAGAGAGACCGGCCTCATCCAAAGAATCAAATATGGTTTTTTGAGGCATCCCGGATATGAGCTTCTTGGTGTCATTGCTTGTTAAACCATGAGATGTTGCTGAATGCACAAACATTCTATTGGGTTGTGTAGAAGCAGGCATTGAAGCAAACCACCTATCACACACAGCAAATTCGGATACTAGCTCCTTGTAAATGGGTACAAGTTCCGGCTTGAACCCGTTCATCACGGCAGTCTCCATCCCGTTCTTGTTCCGGTTTGCATTCTGGGCAAATCCTTGCATTGCTGGGGGTAGCTTCTTTTGTGCTGATTCTTTGCTCCATGGCTCACCAAATACCTTTACATATTTAAAAGTTTTACCCAATTTAGATGAACTCGGAACAAAGAAGCTAAACTTAATTGCTTACGAGTGATGTAATACAAAACCAACACTTCTGAAATCTGATAGTCTTGTTAATTTACCAACATCCTCTATCAGAAACGCACAGTCGGTCTATAAGAAACGCGCTGCTGGTCTATAATAGCTTATGCATCTCATTTTTATGCTATTGTTATGCCGTTTGATAACGTATAACCTTACTTAAGAACAGTGACGTAGTCCCCCTCCTCCCTCTAGCTGAACAATGAAAAAGCCGAAATTGTTAGTCGGATAATTATCGTTTTTTTTTTTTTTACTTCATTACATATAAGTAGTTCCCCCCCAGCGCCACCACTCTTAAGAACTAAAAGCATATGCTTGAACTAATACCACATTGGGTCAAACCAATTCTTGTCGAATATATGAGAAAAAGAAAACGCTCGAAACAATACCTGCTCGTAAATGTCCTGGATAGAATGTCCAGGGTCCGGGTCTACATACACAGATCCATCCCCAAAGTTCAAACGTTTTGAATTTGGGTCCGAAGTATTCAATGGGTTTGATTCCTGACCCGTAACCCCATCAATGTCCGGGTTAAGCCCCTTCATCCACCCAAGCATGTGGTCAAATGACCGATTCTCTTGTACTAACACAATCACCGTTTTATTGGCCATGGACCTGAACTCGGCCCGTCGGCTTTGATACCACTGTTACTGATCTCACCAGCACCACCCATGGTTTTATTTCACTTGTGTTTTTGACAATGTCTTCCCCTTTTATCTGTTTGTATGTTATGGATGATATAGATAGTGTTAGAAGAGAAAACGTTACGTTACTTACGTAACATTTTAATTTTTAAGTGAGATAGTTGTAGGAAACTTGGTATAAATGTGGATTTTTTTTTAAAAATAGGCGTTTTCACTAATTAATTATCAAAAAAAAAAAAAAAAAAATTGGGAAGTCGCCATCCCGCTTGGCGACTTGGGGTAATTTTTTTTTTTTGAGTCCATTGAAGTGGGAGAGGGATAATACAACGAACCACAACCAAGTCGCCATCCGCCATGGTGACTTGGACTCAAGTCGCCATCCGCCATGGCGACTTGGTACCTGAGTGTAGCTTCGTAAAACCAAGCTGACGTGGACCCGTTTTCGACAATTAATTTGAGAATCGATCCATTTCGATAATTAATTATTGAAAAATACCTATTTCGGAAAAAAATTCATAAATGTGGGTATATTCGGAATATAGCATAATTTTCATAACGTGGTACAATGACTTGATTGTAATGCAGGCATTTTTATAGTATGGTGATTCTTCAGGGACTTGGCTTGTTTTATTCATTTAGTTTTTCAACAATTGTAAACTTGCTAGTTGCTACCGATAATCTGCTCGGTTTATCTGATTACGGTTTCCATTTTTGGTTGATAACCCTTAATTTGCAACTATATGTGAATTACGCATTTATTGGTCGTAGTTAGACCTGGCAAACGGGTAACCAGGTTAGTTTGAGTTGAGTTAAATTCGGGTTGCTAGAGTTGAGTTTGGATCGGGTCGGTCGTTTTCGGCAACTATTATCGAGTTATTTATGGATAATGAAGAGTTCGTAACAAGGTAATGTTGTATTAGGTCGGGTCAATTCGGATCAGGTCAAACTCGGGCATTGAGTTTAGGTGTCGGGCCGGTTTATATGGGTCCGGTCATTCAGGTCAGTTTTGGTAGGTCCAGTAAGTCATGGACTTATGGCTGTCGTAATTTTAGTCTTACTACGAAACTCGTGATGATTTGTGCCCAGGGTGTCCACGTAAGAAATAACTAAAAAGTGAAAAATGTATATAGGCACGTAAGTAGAAAACATACTAAAAAGTCAACACACTTGAGAGAAACGCAAGAAATAAGCTTTACAAATATTTCTTTAGCGGTTGCTTGTAAGAAATAATCTAGGGTAATTCTATGGGATAACTCTGTGTTTTTTCGTTTTCTACATGGTAACCTCATTTTCACCAAAAACGCGTTTGACTGACTATAACTCACAACCACGAGTCTCAAAAGCAACGATTTTTTTCTCAACTCAAAGATATCATAAACGCGGACAATTTGGAAAAAAAAAATTCGCATTCGAAACTCGCCACAAAGAGGTACGGTCGGTCAAAGTTTAAAGTTTGACTGATCGTAATTCTTGCCACGAGTTCAAAAACTGGTAATTTTTTTTCCCAGATCAAAGATCTCGTAAAGCCGGTCAATTTGAAAAAAAAATCGCCGCTTTCGAAACTCGTGATCGTGAGTTATGGCGAGTTAAAGGCGTTTTTGTTAAAAACGAGGTTACCATGTAGAAAATAAAAAAAACACGGGTTACCACGTAGATATCCCAAAAATCTATATCATACTGTGTGTAATTATGTATGTATGAAGTATATCTATCGAACCCAAAAATATGTATTCAGAATTTGAGTTGAAGTGCCGGAGTATACATATGAATAATTAGTCAGCTCACATGTAATTTAGGCTGGTAGACGTCTATCGGTTTCCCAATAAGGTATTGAGAGACCATTTTATGAACCCCTTTGAATATCTTTCGCCGACTTGTATAGGAAAATGCATTCGGGAATTCAAATCCTGTCAATGGCTACCGTCAATGTGTTTTTTTCCCACCACATTAGCCACAATACCGAGAAAGCTCATATACGTACAAATAATTCAAGCAATTTATGGTAAACTATCACGACGTATTTTTTTGAGTTTATTACGAAGTTCTTAAGATAAAATGCGAGTTTTCAGATTTGGAAGTATGTTACACACTTACACCGCACAATTTTATACTGAAAACTGTTACAGTAACATACAAGTTCGAAAATAATTATAGTGAGACCGACTTATACGAGAATGAGTACATTTCAATTAGAATAACAAATTGGTTTATTAAAGCAAGCAAGAAAAGAGCTTTTGAAAGAATGATTTGTGAACCAAGTCATTATTTGTGGAGATTTCTTGTTCATCATCAGAAGATTCAATGCTTTTAGCAGTGATTGTTACGACGTCGTTTTGATCAGCATCAAGATTATTAGCTTTCTCACATTCTTGTAAGAAAATGTTAAAGGACTCATTGCAGTACTCAGCAGCCTGAGCAACATTCATGCTTTCAACAAGCTTGTCTGGATAAGTGTCTTTATGATGGTCTCCTCTTAGGCAGGCTGCCAGTTGTACCATTTCCCCTTGGAATTCTGACAACTTCCTGTCTTCAATTGCGTCGAAGTCTCTCAGTCTCACTGGTTCCTGCAATTTCACTGCAGTAGTGCAGTGTCAAGCATTTTGGGATTTAGGATACAGCAGTTAAGCTTAAGAGCATTGGCCTGTCTGCGCGTTTATATTGTGATCTCGTAGTTGTACAGTCGAATTTTTAATGCCTTTTCATTACGGGTTATTCGTAAACAATCATAATATGTTTTCAAAATATGGGTAAGGCCGAGTAAATACAACCCCTATCGGCCAAATACGAGAGCTTTTGAAGTTTTGAGGCACAGAGGGTTGGTGCCCTACCCTAATGTTACTGTCCCGCTTAGTGAGAATAACCAAACCGCTCTCATAACAATCGCTATAATTATGCAAGCCAGATAAAGACATACCTGGACAGTCAGTTCTCGGAGAGCTTCTATTTAAGACGACATCAAATGTGCCAGCCCAAGCATCTCGCTTTGTAAGGAAGCTCTTTAGGTTGAACAACTTCTTTACTGTTGCCGGGATTGAAGAGTGCTCATACTGGGATGTTGGTTCCGGCCCTGAAGGCCTATGCAGCACTGCAGTTTCCGGCGTCATAATTATTCATTAGAATAATGTTTACATAGAAATGCTGAATAAAAAATGTAGTCAAGACAAAGTACAGCAAATGTATAAGATTACCAGTTCCAGGTTCGATCCATGGAGATATGAACATGGCAGGAACACGAACACCAAGACGATCGAATTTAAAATCAAAAGGAGGAGGACCAACAATGCCATCAGGACTAGGAACACCCTCAACAGGTGTAGGAACATGGTCAAAGAAACCACCATGTTCGTCATATACGATAATAAACAACATTTCGTTCCACTGTGGACTTGATCTCAATGCTTCATAAACTTCCTTAATGAAACGTTGCCCTGTCGAAACATCATGGGATGGATGATCATCATTCCCTGGTAATAGTTTCAGGTCTAAGTATCTTTGTTCGATTACAACGTAATTGGGTAGCTTCCCTAGTTTGCAGTGGAGCTTGAATGATGTATCAAATGGGTGAAATTTTGTTGCATATTTCAGTTTTCTAAGGTTCCTGCAACCAGAATCATTGTTTCTGTTAAGTTAATGGGTAGAGATGGTAAATGATCCGGGTTTTTCATACTCGATCCTGACGAGTTTAGGTATGGATGTTAAAATTTGTACATGCCGGTGTTAAGGTATAAGAACCATTTAACATAGTATAATCAGGTCATTATATAATCTTACAGTCGGATCCAGATTGTTGTCAGTAACAACAGATTTGGACCTTTTCTCGGTATCCAGATTCATCTGAGCATGCCTAAAATGTAGCTTGTGTCTGGTGTTGATTTGGAGTAAGGCCAAGGGGCCGGGTGTTGATTAACACAATTTTCAGGGCGATTTTATAACATATTTTTCGTGTATAACTTCTTATTTACTCTGTTAGTGAAGGGTTAAGATTGCATGTTTTAAGCATGAATAACTTTACGGTACTGAGGTAATGTTGTTATTATACGATAAGTACCTGTAGTACAGGGTGGCAGGAGGCAACTGATAATAAATACCGAAGCTATGACCTTCATCATGTAATGAATCAAAGATAGTTTTCTGAGGCATTCCAGCCGTAAGTTTATCAGAATCATTGCTAGTTAAGCCATGAGATGTGGCAGAGTGCACATATTGCCTATTGGGCTGTGTTGATGTCGGAATAGAAGCGAACCACCTGTCACAAACTGCAAATTGGGTCACCAGTTCCTTGTAGACGGGTACGAGATCCGGCTTGAACCCGTTCATCACCGTGTCAGCCATGCCGCTTTTTATCCGGTTTGCATTTTGGACAAATCCTTGCATTGTTGGAGGTGGCTTCCTTTGGGCTGATTCTTGGCTAAACGGCTCTCCAAATATCTGCTCATTGTTAGGATCAAATTAAATTTTCAATGTTTTATGCAAAACCGGGTCTTTTACTAAAATGACCATTTTTCTTAAAGTATTTACCAAACTAACCATTCTCAAATTTTAATTCCCATTTTAACCATTTTGAAACTTTAGAAACATAATCAATCTTGACAATGGTTACTTTGAGAAATAAATTTGGCAAAATGGCTAATTTGGTAAAAACATTTATACAATATTAAAATTAATTAATTTTTCATGGTAACAATTAGTATGTATATGTTTTTCATCAACCCCTTGATATTGAAAAATGTGATTTTTTTTAAATCTATATATTACTTACTATTCTAAATTTTATAATTTTTCATTGAGCATATTTAACTTTGAGAAAAAAGTTACTGTAAATGTAAAAAAATTAACAAATATGTCATTTTATGAGGAAATAAAAAAATTAAATGGGATGATTTATATAGGGAAGTAAATGGTTGCAATATTAAAAACAATTATTATTCTATTTGATTATACGTTCTTAATATTGAATGTAAATTTATAACTTTACTCATAATTTAAATGTTAATTTTTCTTTTTAAAAGAATCTGAAAATGACTAAGGCTGATTTATTAAATAGAGTGAGAAGTAATTCAAGTCACATTATGTTTTTGATATAATCATATATTTATATTTATAAAAATAAAATAATTACAAATAAAAATTGAAAAGAAAAGGTATTAGTCCGTCAATATTCTTCTGTTGGAAAATATATATGGAGTACATATATATTTAGGGTGAGACGAATACCGTTTCCCCTTACAAAATACTCATTTAGGGTGAGAATTTGTGCACATGGGGGTCCCTCCTTGTCCCTCTCTTGTCCCCTCTACCCATTTCCTCTCACAAACTACCCATCACAAGATCCGACCCGTCACAAGCAAGACTAATTGTTTTTAAAATTATATAGATCTATTACCAAATTAGCCATTTTGCCCAAATTATTTCCCAATCTAGCCATTGTCAAAATTAATTACATTGTTAAAACCTTAAAAATGGTTAAAATGGGAATTAAAATTTGGAAATGGTTAGTTTGAGAAATACTTTATTGAAAATGGTCATTTTAGTAAAAGACCCCTGCAATGCATGTTATTGTGAGGCCGACTGGAATATAATGACGCTGGCACCCACACTAGCTTAGCAAGTAAAGTCATGAGATGCAATTTTCACATGATATCGCATTATCGGTCATGGCCATTGTTGTCGAAAACAGAGCTTTTTCGCGATAAATACTCAAAAATCATGGTTGATTGTCAGATATGATCACGAGCTTCGTTCCCTTATTACCTTACCTTATTTAGTTGAAACATGAAGATGGAGTAAATGCTACATACAGGATACAACCTTCTGGTTTAGTCACATTTCTATATTTATTTTCAGTAAGTCTTGCTTGCGACGGGTCGCGGGTTGCGACGGATAGTTTGTGAGAGGAAATGGGTAGATGGGACAAAGGAGGGTCCCCCCATGTGCTTCCCCACTCAAGGCAAATGAGTTTTTTGTGAGGGAATATGATAACCGTCACAAATAAGTGACGGATACCTTCCGTCACAAATAAGAATTTGTGATTTATTTTTGTATGGACAGGGGTTATGTTGTCAGTGAAGGTAGTCTTCTCTGTTACTTTCTCATATTAAAAGCAAGAGACAAGTTCTTGCTTAATTCGCGGAGCAATCGACATCTACACAAATTCTTACTTAAGACGGAAATAAATATCCGACTAAAACAAGAAACGTTTCAAATAGATAGCTAAGACAAAAATAAGAATGTATAGGGAATGACAAGAATCTTGTCTCTTCTAGAAAATTTTAGCTCGTGGTCGGCTCGAAGCTCGTCGAGCCTAAAAAATTGAAGCTTGAGCTCGGCTCGGAAAAAGCTCGAGCTCGTTTTGTCTTTATATTATTTTCACTTTCTAACTTTTTGAATGTAAATAAATATAAACATTTTTGAAAAAGAAATAAGATTATAAAATACTAAAAAAATATTGTATTATAATATATTTATAAATGGCTAAATAACATATAATTTAAAATAAAATTAATATTAAAGTATAAAAATTATACCAAAAAAATATAAACGAGCCTAAACGAGCTTCCGAGCCGAGCTTTGCTGAGCTCAGGCTCGACTTGTAATTAGCCAAGCCCGGCTTGAGCTCGTTTTGACTGAGCCGAGCTTTGATTGAGCCGATTCTGATGGCTTGTCGAGCCGGCTCAAATCATTTACAGCCCTACTTTTCTATTTATTTGGCCATTTCGTAGCACTTGACCGAGTTTGCCCTTAAGAGTTAAGACGGATAAGGCCGTCTAAATGAACACCAACCAACGAGTAAGTCTCCCTTGAGACAGTCTCCACATAAGATGAGAA
>JAOWBH010156832.1:0-11631 GCA_028566215.1 Silene coronaria | reverse complement strand
GATAATTGAGTAAAAGATAAGAAAACATGACTTTTATAAACTAAAATTTTCTTATATATTTAAAAATAAAATAAAAATAAAATAAAAAATATGGATACATGAGTAGGGTTTGGATTTTACAACAAGATCCATATCAAAGCCGCGTAAAATTTTCGAGATCCATATCCTACCATATCCATTGGATCCATAAACATGAGATTCATATCCGCTCCATCAGGGTCCGATCCGTAAATCTGAGCAGGTTCCTGCATCCACTGTCATCCCTAGCCGAGAGGCCTGAGACGGACTGACGGAGTATAATAAGATATATTTGACCCGTTTAATCCTAAGACGGGATATCCGTCTCAATCCTTCGTACACTTAACCAAGTGGGTGACTGAGTGAGCAGAGCACTCTGTATAGAAAACACAATTAATGAAAAAGCGAGGGAAAAGAGAGAGATTGAGTGACTGAGTGAGTGTTTGAAATCCAATTGGGAAAAATTGCACTTGGGAAATTCAATTGAATTAAAAACCCTAATTTGGAATTGCAGTTTAATTGAAATGGAAGAGCAGCAGCAACAGGATGAGCTCTTCAGAAACCTTTTCGCTGTTATAAGGTTTGTTTGCTTGGTAACTCTTGCCATTTTTCGTGTTCTTATCACCGGGGATGACAATTGATCGAGTTTCGGGTTTAAGGTTTAGGATTTAGCGTTTTAATTTTTGAGTTTCGGGTTTAAGGTTTAAAGGTTTAGCTTTGTTTTGTATGCTTCATTGTTGTTTTGTTGGAATAATGTCGTGGTTTTGCACATTTGTTTGGTGGATTGTTGTTGCTGTTTAAGCTTTCAAGTGTTTTGCGAGATGGCGCGTTCTCTTTTTTACCTTCTCCCAAGTCCTACCCCTCCTCCCACACATTAATCACC
Source organism: Silene coronaria (assembly GCA_028566215.1). NCBI lineage: Eukaryota > Viridiplantae > Streptophyta > Magnoliopsida > Caryophyllales > Caryophyllaceae > Silene > Silene coronaria. The sequence goes on along the minus strand of JAOWBH010156832.1, from coordinate 10,730 downwards.
TGAGACCGTCTTAATTTAAGACGACTCTTTCACCCGATTGGAATAAAGGTGAAAATAAAGGGACGTTGTGAGAGGTCTTAAGCTAAGACGATCTTGGCTGCATGTCCAAGTGTCGGACTCGAAGTAGCATAATAGGTGTCACCAAAAAACAGAAAGGAGTTTTGTACTTAAGTGCCAAAATGTGATTCTATGTGCCTATAAGGCGTCACTAGAAAAAAAAACAGAAAGGAGTTTTGTACTTAGGTGCCAAAATGTGAGGAGTATGTGACTGTGCCGTGGCATTGAAAAACGGAGAATTGGCAGTTTTTTTTATAAAAAAGTTTGATCTGTATTTTGAAGCTTCATATGTTGTCATTGCAGAGATGATGATCCCGAAAGTGTGTTCACGATAATTGAAAATATCATGTATGTTCTTCTGGATGGAAGGGAGGATATCAGTGAAGAATTGCTACATATTTTGCTTTCAAAGCTGGGACCTAGTATAAAAGTGAGCGCATCTTCGATCTCTAACTAACATTATTAGTTTCATTAACTCTCATTTTATTATCTTGTTAGAAGTATAAATTTTATAATAATTTTGTTTTTTCTCGACGCATAGGGTGTTAGTGAAGCTGCAAGGAAGCTTGCCATGAATGTTCTTGAGAGATGTGCCGCTAAACTTGAACCCGTTGTCAAACAATTTCTTATATCATCAATGTCGGAAGATGGTCCTTCAAATCGGCGCATTGACTACCGCGGTGTTATATATGATTTGTACCGTTGTTTACCTCAGATTTTATCCGGTGTTATTCCGTACATAACTGGAGAACTACTGGTAACTACCGATTTGAACTATGTACTGTGTATAATATACTGTCATTGATTGTAGTTTCAGCAGAAAGTTCATGAGTTTGCTAGTTTTGATACTTATTCCAGCATTGTTTATTTATGCGACATATCCCACTTAAGCCGCATTTCTTGAACTTCTTTCATGAAATTCAATAGCTTTACTTTCTTGCTCTATACTACACGTTTTATGGTTTAAGATGGGCGTGTTCCTTTTGTTCTTATCAAATACTAATTGTTGAAGATCGCTGAACTTGTGCTTTGCTTTCACACAGAACGACCAGTCAGAAGTTCGCAATAGAGCGGTTAATTTGGTTGGTAGGCTTTTTGCCATTCCAGGCTCTGTTATCCCTGAAGCCTTTCAACCTATATTTGTGGAGTTCTTAAAGAGGTTAACAGATAGGGATGCTGATGTGCGAATGACTGTACTTGACTTTGTAAAAAAATGTCTTCTTTCAAATCCATCAAGACCCGAGGCTGCTCAAATTTTTGGTAATAGCCGATTAGCATAGGTTACTTTTAATTTCTGAAGAATGGCTGTATGAGTAACTGATTTGTCATCTCATCTCAAATTCTGCAGCTGCCCTCTGTGATCGGTTCCTGGACGATGATGAAAATGTGAGAAAGCAAGTTGTTGCAGTTGTCTGTGATTTTGCTTGTTTCAACCTCGACTCTATTCCAATTGAAACAAGAAATCTTATTGCAAAACGTCTTAATGACAGAATTGTGCCTCTTGAAACCCTTACTGTTAAAATTGAAGGGAAAGAAAGGCTTGATGCTTACAAGGAGCCAACGGTTAATAGAGAAAGCCGTGATGTTTCGGAACATGCTTATGAGGGCGATATGGAGGTGTCCACTGATGCTAACAAAGATGAGAACACACAAAAACATGATTTATATGATTGGGAAGAAGATGCTGCTGACATCTCCACACCAAGGTTTGAATCGTCCAGAGATGTCCTTACATCTTCTGAGCAATGTAATCGGTTAAGCCGTAATGCCAGCATGAACTCTGGAACAAGAAGGGGTCAACCACTACAATTTGGTCCACAGGGATCAATGTTATCGGCCCCAATTGGCACAGGAATGGTTTACAGTGGTATGTCTCCCCAGATTTGTGGTGTTGGTGGGCAGGACATGCGAATGGATGGTAGAAACATTTATGAAAGCGGTACCCTTTCAGTGCCTTTGCCCCAAAGGTCTTCATCTGATGAATCAATTCCTCTGGTACAACCAAGTTCAACCCAGGTCAAGTCACTATTCCACCTAATCCTTACCTCGTCGTCATAACTGGACTTTGATTTTTGTGTTTTTTTTTTTTCTTATCTTCCATTTTTTTACCTGTCAAATACAGGTTTGTACGGGTAAAATATTGGTCGGGATTATTTTAATTTTTTCTGTGTCTTTAGTTGTTTATTTGAATTTATTTTAACGTATTAATTTCATCAATGCAGATGAGAGGCACACGAAAGGGCATTATGGTTCCCCCGGACCCTACTGTCCGCAGAAAATTCACGACTTCTAAGCGGCGGGGCCTCGGAGCGCCACCTCGTAGTCGGTCACATGTCATCTATATTAGTTCTATGCCCGGCCCTGTTATGAGTGAGGGTTTTCCGAGAGTGATGTTAAGGGAAGTAGAAGCCGGTTTTGAAAAACATGTAAATAACGATGATCATTTTGATGATGAGGACGGGGAGGATGAGGATGAGGAGAATGAGGGTGATGATCGATTTTTGGAGAACCACACTGCCGAATCAGGATCACATATTCTGAGGAGAGTGGTAGGTCTATATGTGAGGTGTAGTGAGGGTTCATCTAGCACGGGGTGTAAGAAGGCGAAGAGGGATCTATCTTGGCGTCTTAGAAGTCCGGTTCCTGGTGGACCAACTCACCTTAACGTCTTACGTAGCTTTGGTGGCCACGTAGCTTTTAATAGTTGGACTCAACGGGGAAAAGTGAGACCTTGGCTTAAGTGTTACGAGAGGCCAGGTTGTTTAGAGGCGATGAATGATATTATGCTGTCCGACGCCGTTTCCCGGAGAGTTAGTGATAGTGGGCTTGGTCATTTAAGGCATTGTATGACCACCGGTTTAGATGAGAATCTGATTAGTGCTTTTGTAGAGAGGTGGCAGCCGGATACCAACACTTTCCATATGCCTTTTGGAGAAATTAGTATCATGCTACATGACGTTCATCGGATTCTTGGGATACGGGTGAATGGTAGGAGGGTGTTTGTAGATGGTATGGTTGAGGAGGAAGAGGGTTCTACGAGGGAGGATGAGGGCTTGAAGGCGAAGGTGGCTACCTTCCTTAGAGTGGATGTTGTGTCTGTTGCACCACCGATTTATAAGGGTGGTGGTTTGTTAACTAAGAGGTTGAGGAGGGTTGTGGAGTCGGGTAACCATCATGATTCGCTTAAGGCGTACATGATGATGTTGTTGGGACAAACGTTGTTAATGGACAAGTCCGGTGATAGGGTAATTGCCCGGATGTTGCCATTGTTTGACAATTTGGATGATATTGGTGAGTATGCTTGGGGTGCTGCGACCTTGGCCTACTTGTACCGGCAGTTGGGGATGGCTTCGCGTTTAGGTGCACGTGGTCTTAGCGGTTGTTTGCCGTTGCTTCAGGCTTGGATATATGAGTACTTTCCCCATTTTCGACCTCACGTAGGATATTATGTCGAGGGGAGACCACTTGTCGAGGCTTGGTCACAGGTGCCTAGGTTTAAGGGAGAGTATCCATTGTTAGAGCAACATCGACAAAGGTTAGACGGGCTTAGGGCAGAGCATGTCACGTGGACCCCTTACGGTTGTCGTCCCGATAGAACTTGTAGGATGTCACTTTACTATGGTTTGATTAGATTTCTTGATATAGTAGAGCCGTACCAACCTGATCGGTGTATGCGCCAGTTTGGGTATTGTCAGACTATCCCCATGCCTATGCGTATTCCAGCTATTGATCATCGTCCGGCTTTACCGAAGTCGGGTTATAGGGTTAATTATGGAGATTTTCCTGATGTGCAGTGGGGGCTCGACGAGGCCAAGATAGTTTTGTATGAGCTATCACGACCTGCTGTGATGCCTTTTGAGACTGTTCCGCGGTACATGGTTTGGTACGAGAAGTCTTCCCACCCTTACTTTTATCCTCCCACACTTCGTACTCAGTTTCTTAGACGCCCTATTTGGGAGGAGCCCGAGGTTGCTCGAGCTATTACACATAAGTTCTCACTAATCTACCGCCAGCCTACTCCTGAGGCGAGGGATATGTATATAGGTAGGTTGGTTAGGGAGATGGCAGACTATTTCAGGAACGAGGATGATGATGGTATTCGTCACGATCGGGTCCGGGGACACTAATGTTCATTTACTTGTTTCTCTTGTTTGTATGGATAATTTATGTTTTTATTTACGTTTATGACTTTTTTTTAAAAAAATATGTTCACGATTTTTCCAAATCTTTCCCAATCATTATTTTTCACCCACGCATTCACTTAAACTAATGTGTCTTCTACAAATCAGATTGGTTGTCAGGTCAGTATGCGATGTTAAACATTTAGGTCGGAACAATTAGTATTTTTCGGGTCATATTCAGGTCCTCAATTTGAAAACGAGTCGGGTTCGAGTCTAATTATTCGGAGCAGGTAAGGTCTACCCTCGAGGGACTTTAAAAAACAGAAATCAAAAGGTACAAAATCCCAAGCCTCATCACAATTCTCATCCACTCAAACAAAAATGGTGCTAACCATTAACAACCCCATCAATGGCGCCAAACTATCCACCACCACAACTCACTTCTCTCTCCACCGTAGCAACCACCGTGTACAACCCATGAACCCCAGAAAACCATGTTACATAGTTGCAGCAACAGGTAAGTTTAACCCAAGAACAACCAAGTTTGACAGCAAAAACAGAAGAGGAGGAACAAGTTCATCTAGTACAACTACTAAGGAAGAAATCAAAGAAAAAAACAAGAATTTTGTTGAAGATAATGTTAATGGTGGTGTTGTTGAAGATGTTTTTGCTGATGACGGGTTTGTTATTCCAGAACTTCCTGGTGATAAACCTGATTGGTTTGAAGGTCCTCAGTGGGATGCTCTTGGTTTCTTTGTTCAGTATTTGTGGGCTTTCGGTGTCGTTTTCGCGGTATCTTCCTCTCTTTGAGTCTCTTGATTACTCACTTGTGTAGTCGTACTAGTCGTTTGTTTACCTTTGGTTAAAATACTCGTAACCAGTAATACCTCTGGTTGAAACTTGAAATCTATATATGCTACTGTATTATTGTTTCTGGTGTAATTTTGATACTGACGAGATTTGAGCATAGGTCATGAACACCAAAGCTCATGAAATTTACCAACTAAGCTAGTTGACATCGGCTATATATGCTATTATTAGTGTAGTATATTGTGCATTGAATATGATATATTCTCTTGGTCAAACTTGAAATTATTTGCCAACGAAAATCTAAGGGAGAGAATTTTGAACAGTATAGTTGGTCTTGTGTAAGACGGTGTTGTATGACGATTTATGTACTTCTTCTATGTTATGCACCTTAGGTAATGATAATGATGATAAATTCGCGGTCTTATTTGAGTATGTGTAAATGGTATGTTGTCACAGATGGAAGTATGGAACTTTGGCTTGATCAATTACATTAACAAATTCGTGTTATTTTCGTTTGTGGTTAGGCTTGATGACATCACATTTGTTCTATTCTTTCCCTCCCCTTCATTTTGCGAGAAGATTATGCTAATGTTGAAATCGTTCCCTTCAACACGTTAATTACTATAACCTTCATATGCGTCTTTAAGATACACGCTTGTCAATTGACATTAGATCATGTGAGGCTGCTGAACATCGCTACTTCCTGTTCATCTAAATAGTTAGGTGTTTTCTTCTGAAAATTCTAATGCTGCAGCCAGCCTGCAGGAGATGTTTGCATCGTTTATTTCCTAGTACAAGTGTTATGGATCGATAATTTTTGTTACTTTTTGTTTGGTGATGTGTAAGTTGGGAACCTTATTTCAAAGCACTCTGTCGAAGAACACGTTGACAGCCTTAATAGACAGCACTGATATTTTGTTTGATTTGCACTTTGTGTAGCTGGTAGCATGTGCAATTGCCGTGGCAACATACAATGAAGGGGCAACAGATTTTAAAGATACTCCTGCATACAAGGAATCGATTCAATCACAGGATCTGTTAGAGGATCCCAATGCTTCAGACTCTGATATTTTCGAGTCTAACCCAACAGAAGAGGCTCCGGCATTGGAATGATGATACATGTCAGAAGGAAGCACTGCAGAACACAGGGATATGTATGATACGCTTTTGGATCTCTAATTGGAAGACATATAGAATTTGTAAGCCATTTCGTGTGCTTTAGCTCTACATTCATACTGCAACTATATCTGTGGACTACACGGTTATGCCCCTAGTGTAAGCACGATGTACGATAAATTCTCATGAATGGGTGCTCTTCCTGTACTCTCCTGTGTCCGAGGCTTTGAATCATAGTAATATGTACTGTTGTGGAGAAGAACAATATGTAGGCAAATTTCTCCTTTCTTGTCTTGATTTGGAAAATGAAACATCGAAGAATTAATGTTATGGATCGTATTCTTAAGCAGGAGTATGTAAATTCAATTTCTTTTCTTTCTTGTCTTCCATTTTGTTTGGGAATTTCATCACTAACCTATAACATATAGAAATGGCACATCTTGCCGTTGATGTAGAAGGGGACGGGGAGTGCCTGGTTTTTGCGAGGATGGAATGTGGATTATCAGATTAATAACAAGATAAGCTACTTGAAAACAGGAAACATAAAGTGAATTATGATGAAATTAACTGAACAAATACTCCGACTGTGGTACTCTTCTCCTAAACATTCCGAATCATAGCCATACTACATTTCTCCAGTGTTTTTCTTTTCTTACCAAAGTAAAGATGCTAACAATATAGAGACTGCTGCAAGTACGCCGAGCTGAACTCCTGCAATCTTGTAAGCTGAGCTAATCCCCATCCCGAATCTCACAGTGCTTGGCCTTGGCGCGACTGTCACTGTAGGAGGCCCTGAAAATTGAGAAACTCTGAATGACTACGATTAATTATTCAACTCAAAGAGTTACACTTTCACCATCGCATATCTCAGGGAAACAAACTGTAAGTTCTGAAATCCATACCTGCAGTAGGAGTAGTTGGGTTTGTTGTGAATGAACCCTGAGATGACGGTGCTGTAGGTGGTTCTGAACTACTACCTATAAACATCAGCAACAAAACTCATCAAATTTCACAAAACAAACTTATTTCCGTCAGCCAGATTAAGAATTTGGTGGTGGAATATATATATATTTTTTTTTTTTTTTGACTTTGTCCGGATAATTTATAGTTGTGGAATGTAATGTTTACCTGGTGACGAACAAGTAGAGAAGTCAAGATGGACATCACAGAGCTGAGGCAGCATAAGAGCGCGGGTGGTATTGATAGGAAGAGCGGCCATAGCAGTCCCATTGAGGAAAAGGCAGAGACAACCAGGTTGATCATGATACACCTGCGCAAGGTTCTGACAGCACTGCAAGCTGGTTTCCGGTGTCTGGCCTTGTACATAAGGTCCACATGGGGCCAGTGGGAAGAGGCTGGATCCACATTCCACCATAGTAGGGGGCGTAAAGGGAGGAATCGTCTGTGAGCGAGTCAAGCGAACATGGAATATCAGGAGTACAGCAACAGTTATCATACCAGTTTGGAAGTGAACCATTTTGGCCTTGGTTTTCTCTTTTATCTCGAATTCTCGACTTTTAGCCTATTCTTTTTTTGCTGAAGATAACCGTGGAAATGTTTTACATGTTCAGAGGGAATATATAGGAGGACAAGAGAAATGTTGATTCACTGTGTGCGACTTTGTGAGTAGTTTACATGCATGCCTAAGGTGTGTTGAAATAGCATGCAGTTATTGTTTTTGTGATTCTGTGAGGATAACAACTACATAAAAACTGAACATTCAGCAAGTTTTTGCCTGTTATCCTGCATGAAGATGAATCATGGCTAACTAATGAAGTGGTGAAGTCTGCATTTTATGTTGTTCTTCATTTGAGTCAATTGACCAAGTTTAGATCTGAAATTCAGTCACGTCATTTGTCTAAAGTGACCAAATTAAGAGATGTATAGTGTTGCCACACAACTAAAACTCAATATCTCGAAAGGCAACCTTTTTTTTTTTTTTTTTTTTTAATCGTGCAGTTCTCGATACAATTTTCATCTTGGTTCATTCAAAAACGTGTTGTTAACACAAGTATAAGATTGCCTACATCTGACCCCCTTACCCCGCATTCAGACATGGAGGTCATGTTGTTGGTGTAATTGTTCATCATATGATCCATAAACAGTGGTGGAGCTGGGGGTGGGGCGAAGGCCTCGCCCTCCCCCGGCGGTTGAAATTCTAGAAATTTTTAGAATTTTTTTCAAGTGTGCCTAATATTGTTACTCATTCGCCCCCTTAAAATATTTCGCCCCTAAGCTCAAATCCTGACTCCGTCAGCGTCTATAAACCATAAACATTTAAAGGATTATCGCGTACTAAAAACTACTCTGTACTCATTGACACATGGCTTATTGGCTTGTGAGTACAATGCAACGACTATACTATATTGAATTATTGATTGGGATTTTGGACAACAACTCTACTTAGGTGATGTGTGAATGAGTGTAAACATTTCTTATCAAAAATGTCATATTTTTCCACAAAATAACTTGCTTATTCCCAACGGAACCAAAAGAGAGTACTACAATGAACCATAAATAGAAAATGAACCATAAATAGAAAATGCACTGTATATAGATTTATTTGAGACTATTTTACGAACTAAAAGTGAAAATGGTACAGAGTAATAGTAATAATGTGTACAAAAAATATAAAATGGTTTACTTAAAAAAACAGTGTCATTCAACAATAAAATGAGCACGCTAATCACGAAACTGCAAATCCCAGAATTAAAAGGAGCACGAAAATACCGTAACAATTACTTTTGGATAAGACGCTTTAACCATACTTTTCGCATTTATAGGCGACTTCTTTTTACTTAACAAAAATTATTATTTTATTACATTTTTTCATAACAATTCTAAATAAATTTCAATATTTAAAGTCTCATACTTTTTACGGTACTTATCATGAAGTTTTCAAATTTTGAACCAAAAAATAATATTTCCTTTAAATTGAAGGACGGAGTATTTCAATATCTTAGCAACAAATCATCTTTCGTATAAGTATGCTGTATGCCTAAAGATGTAACTCTTAATTAAATCACAATTACAACAATATTAAAGCCTTAGAGCATCCGCAAAGGTGAGAATTTACCTCTCCAAATGTCTCGTTTTTATCAAATGGGGAGCCTTACCTTTGCACATGCCTTTTCATAATATGGGGCTCCTCTATTTTGAGGGAAGGTAAAAAAAAAAGCAAGCCAATTTTTGTTGCTTTTGGGGAGGTTCCCAAAATTTTGGGTGTAAATTAATATTGTTGGGAAACCCCATTGTTGCATAGATATAGATATAAATTGGGGAGGGTAAATGAAAAAGTTAGTGGAAAATGAGGTGGACGAATAAGAAAATGAAAGAGAAAATATGGGGAGCCTCACCTTTGCGGATGCTCTAATGCAACCGAACCACACAAATATCCATTTAATGATGCAATTACCATTAATCATGTTATAATGCAATTATCCAAATCATGTGGGACAAATAATGAAATAACATTAACATATTAAATGTCGACATTATTGAAACCGAGTAGGATAACCTACCTTTTAGAAAATCCCGTCACATAAGCAAGCAAACGTATACAAATGCGCTCCTCCATAAAATCGGCACCTAATTACGGTAATTAAATATAATTACTAACTAATCTAATTAAACTAAATACGTAATTAATTAATTAAATAAAATCCATCTCAAGCTATTTAAATCCCAACTCGCTCTCAATCATATACACTAATTAAATTAAATATGTAATTAAGTATAATTATAATTCATATCCCGTTGCAACCCATTATACGATATTTAAAAACCCGTCTCACACACTCCCGCAAACTCCCTTCTTAGCCACGACAACCACCACTACCAGCCACTGGTGGCTGCCACCGTGGACTACCACCACCACCAAGCACGGTTGCCACGGCCACCAACAACAGCCCCACGACACTCACACACTCATCCTCACGTGACACACACACCACCCAAAATCGCTCCACTGACCACCACCATTGATGCCGGCCACCACCGTGGCCTCCCCTGACCACGGTGGACCCAGTCGCCACCCCAGACACCACCAATAACAGCCCCAACCCCAAACACGACCACCCCACACAACCAACCACAATAAAAACCGATCCAAACACCATCCTTTCTTCTTCGAATTCCGCCACCTATAGCCACCCAAACCACCATCCATGACCATCAAGGAACTCTCCCCTCCACCCACAATAAGGACCACCCAAGACCTCCCTAAGTGGGTCACTAATGGAGGGTCAAACTCAGCCCAAAGGCGGTACAACAACAACATTAATACACATAAAACACTCGGTCAAACCCCCTATTTCGTGGTCAACGGTGGTCAAATAAGTGGTCAATGGTGGGTCAAAGACGGGTCAAGGTCGAGGCGGGTCAACGGTATAAAATAAATCTTATATAAGTTAGTATAAAACGGTCTTACCTTACGATATCGAGACGGAGGGCAAATCTCCGTCTTCTAATCTCCCTCTTCTCTCTTTTCTCTCTTTTCAAATGTGTGGAGGAAAATGAAATGGGATAAGATGGAGAAGTGTGGTAGGTTGGAGTATATAAGGGTAGTTAGTATGGTAGGTGGAAGTATTATACGTATCTCGTATATTATTATTATTCCGTCTCATA
>JAOWBH010156821.1:0-11633 GCA_028566215.1 Silene coronaria | reverse complement strand
CTTTTACTTGCTGAATCGTTATTGCATACTTCTAACTCTTTAGTTCTAAGTATCAATTTCTCCTTTCATCTAAGTATTGTCTAAAGTGTTAATTAAGTTTAAATAAGCCTTCATGAAGCTTATAATTTTTAAATAGACACCTAATTCACCCCTTTCCCTTCTTAGGTGCATCCGTTCTTGATTCTTCATATGCGTAATCTATTTATATGCATAATCGGATTAGATGTACAGTAAGACGGTTTTGTAAAGGGATGAAAAGTATATGACAGAAAGACTCGTATCCAAAACGGAGAAGTAACTGAATTATTGAATAACAATTCACGGGTTGTTATTTAGGAGGGCTGTCAGATTCCTAAGAAGCTTCAATATTGACTCATTGAGCATCTTAATTAATTTAATGACAATCAATCGTCGTCTTCCAGAAAACACCTTCATGCTATTTCAACTCAACCATCAATAATCCATACACTGAAAATATACTTCATGAAAACCATATCAGTATGGTGTGTAGTTTATAGAATTGGATCACACATAACTATGTAAGGGACTATAAAAGATTAAGATGCAACGACTAGCAAAATAAAACCAAAAACACGAGATTCATTAATAGAATATCACAAATCATCACCCATACCTCATTTCCTCTAAGCAATTTGATTATTGTTACTTGCCCTCCTGTGATTTTTCACCTGACTGCAGAGCATCTCCTCTCTACGTCTCCGTATTTCCCTACAACATAAGTCAGGTAGTTGGACATTTAGCAAAAATTCTTTTGAGACTATCTTTATGACAGACCAAACAATTTAACAAATAATTCGAGGAATAATACAGTACACAAGTACTTGGGTTGATCTCGCACATGAGGTTTAGTCTCATACAAAATTCCCAGTACGCTAAGCCAAAGCTTTTCAGATCTTTGTTATCTTATCTAAAAATAAGAAATGGGTGTAATATCTGTAGCCTTACTTTTTGGGAGGGTTGGTTTTGTCATCATTCTCCCCTTCTTCATAGTCATCGCACTCGTCATTACTCTCATCTTCGTCCTCGTCATCATCTTCCACATCATCTTTTACATCTACATCTCCAAACTCATAAGTCGGACCAGCCTCCCCGGTAAACCAAGACACAACATGGGGAATAATTTTCCCCCTAATAGCATACCTCTATACAGAATAGAGGGAAAATGGTCCTTTTAAATATCAATAAATCAGTAATTTTACGAAGAAAGTGTAAACCCCTCTACAAGGATACAACATAAGAAGGAAAAATATGGCAGATCTTAAAATCCAACATAAAATTCAGCAAAAATCAAATACTAAACAACAATTTTCTAATCAGAAGATTTAAAAAATAGCAACTTACCCAATTTCACAGTCTCGATCAAGCAGAGTTTGTAGCTCTTCCGCTTATTCGGGAAAAAAAAAAAATTCACTCCATCTCAGTCATAAGTTTATCTTTGATTAGATACGCCTCACAAAAAAATAAAAAAGCTAAACAAATTATTAAGACGAATGAAGTAGATAGTACGAGTACAAAGAAAAGAGACTATCATATATTAACTAATTAAAAAGAAACAATGCAAAACTCACATCTTCTTCCCCAATTTCTTCATCATCCCTAGGGAGTTCATGGGGGCTAAAAAATTTGAAAAAGCTGGCAATGTTTTCGGTTTTTGTGATTGGCTTTGCATTCTTGGACCCCTTATTTGCCTTCTTCAGAACCTTCTCCGTCAGGCATTTCTCGGGAAACCAGTCAATTTCAGTCCTGTAACCAATTGTCAATCCATAATCATTACTCTCTCCAATTTTCTGATTCCTTTGAACTTTTCACAAACTCTATAGGGAGATTTGAAACAATCATGAAAATTCAAGGAAGCTGAGTAGTAGTTTATAGAAGACAACAAAACACATGTACTGCCTAACAACAATTGCAAAATTAAAACTCAAAAAAGAAACAAATTTTACAAAAAGTAAAGAGCAAACAAGGAAGCACAATTACCCAATAACTTTCTCGACAGTAGGATCATCTAGTTCTTCATCAATCATGAAATATTCCTTCGTCAAAACTGAATTCTTAAAATACTGATTGGAATCATAGAAGAATTCAAGCGTGAAACCCTCAGTAGCTTCATCATTTTTTATATCTGCATCTAGCACATCAAATCTGTACCATTTGATATCATTGAGATACCTGAGGGCCTCTTCATTCTTTTCCTGAATCTAAAACCACAAACAAAGAAAGAACTTTGGAAAGTGAACAGAAAGGCAACTACATATTTTCTGTGCTCTGTGTAAAAATAATGTTGTATGGTTCGGTGTTCAGTTCAAGGATCGGTCGACCACCACACCATGCATCAGTGTTGCATATAACATCAGACTATCATTAACTAACAGAATCAGTCAGCATATGATTAGTTTTCATTGCTGTGAGCTAGAACTTCGGTACTCCTTTCTCTGAAATACACAAGAATAAGGATCACGTGTTGACACAATAGTGACGTTAACTACAGCTTCACATTTTGGTTTATAACAACCTTCAACAAGTTTATCTACCCCTTGATCAGCGGGTTCATTAGAAACCCCATCAACTTCAACAACACCATTAACAATTTCATATCTCTGCACAAGTATACAAGTTTCAATTAATGGAAGAAAATCAACACACAGCGAGAAGTCTGGAACTGAAAGCACAATTAATCTTTCAAAGACATCGTGAAAAATGCACATAAGACGACTGCTCTATTCATTAAACATTATATGAGCTGTCTAGTGGGTGTTGCCACGCTGGACGTATTACTGGAAGAGGGCCAACAGAGACACAGAGAGAGGTAGTAGGATAAATGAAGAGTTTAATGCAAATTCAGAAAGTAGAAGACATTGAGAGTTGAGAGAAGTTTTTGTATTGAATTCATATTAAATTGTGTATGATACAATGAGCATGGGCTGTGATTTTATACAGCATAATCCTAGTACATAGGCTTTTTTTACAGTGGATAAAGGAAATAATCTTAGTACACTAAAAAAAGAGTAACAGACTCTATTTGTCTCTATATTCATACAAACAAGAGCATGTCAATATCCTACGTAGTCTACATAGGATCCTTCTACATAGTCTACATAGGATCCTTCTTTCTTGGTTTGAGATATGAGTGATCTCTTCTTTTAGTCTTTGACTTTGACAAGTCACTTGAATGCTTCACATTACTTGGATTGTTGCTGGTGTTATCTCTACACCATTCAAATGGTGTCTGAGGCAGCGCAATTTGGATATATCGAAAAGCTGGTACTAAATAATTTTCCAAATGGGTTCACTTAAAAAACTTGATCGAAATTGGTGGGAAGCAGCTTAGCGAGTTATTTTGTTTTATTCCGTCATAATCTAGAATATCAAAGAATAATGTGTCTCCGATTCCCTTGGAATTAGGAAACTAAGAAAGCATGCATAAACAACAGATAAAATACTACAAATTGCTAACAGAGAAAGCATATTATTCATATGAACTTAAAAAGGGCTGACAAAGGAATGATCCGAAAATTGAGAAAATACAGACCATTTATATCAGTACAGGATCAACAAACTGATCCTGGTATCCAAAGAAATGGTTCATGAAATTAAAATCGAATTGTCCGAATTTCAGCAAATGGAAAACAAACACATTATTTTATATCAGCACTTGGCATCCAACACATGACTTCTGGGATCTGAGTTTTGAGTTGTACCTTCAGCAATCCCATTGAGCCAGGAAGAGTTGGAGAATGAAGAATGGCTAAGCTTGAATGGTATCTGCCTGAGCTTCCTCACCTTCATTGGACTCGGTCTTATCCTTGATCGAAACAAGACTTTCCATGTAAGCAAATATTCCTTGACAGGACAAATCTCTCTCAAATCCAAGATCCTTTATTTCCTGTGTTTTTGGATCACACAGGGCTAGTTTACGACCTTCGCACTCTAACAAAACCTTATAATTGCTCCAGTGACCAACAGGATTCTGAACTTCTGGAAAAGGTCCTATGCTGAATTTCTTGGTCCATATTCCCTGATTCAAGGTCCATATATCCAAATTCTTTTCGTCGTCATGGACACTAAAGAAAGCAAGAGAGTCATCAAACATTCCAAGACACTTAGAAGCCGGTTGTTGATAGTCGGGAACATGTATCTCTTGAAATGATTCAGTAGACATGTCAAAAGAAATGATCGCCTCACTATTTCCCTCGTCTTGGGAATATGATTCCATCCAAAAACAACATCCCTTGACATAAACATAACATTTATTATTTTCCAAGTTATATTCTCGGGCCAAATCGCCACAATATTTCCAAGAATTGGTCCCTAAGGAGTAAACAAGGACTGACAAAGGGTGGCTGACATCTTCATCATTAGTACTCCAATAACCCTTAATAACAACCACCTTGTAATCTCCGGTTTTTGGATCAACCCCAAACCCATAAACCTCATTTTTAGCATAGGTAGTGTTAGCGGGAGGGTTGGGCTTCTCAATTATTGGGGGTAAAGTTCTAAGCTCATTAATAGCCGGATTCCATAAAGCGCGACCACTAAAGTCATACTCATATAGATAATACAACCCATCACAAGGACCACAAACATAAGATCCATACATGGGCATGCCATAGAGCACCTCATGATCTAAAACTCGAAGGCCTTCATCCACCAACAACTCAAACAACTGAAGCTCAGCATGGCTCACATAGTATTGAGCAAGGATGCAGTTCTCATCGTAAACCCGATTGTTTTTCAGATGCTTGGAAATAAATTGAGGGCTCGAAATAATAGCACACCATGATTTGCAAACACTCTTATACTGTAACACATCTTTTACAGGCAACCATGACAAAATCTCAATTAACAGATTTTCAGGCAAACGATCTCCATTCTTTATCGCAATAGAAACTAGTTTCGATCTTTCTAACCCTTTTTTTAATCTGCAGAATCGCAATAACAAAACCCAAAAAAAGTCAATTTAAGTGAGAATTAAAATACTTCCTGCCCAGAATATCCATCAAACAAAAGATCTCGACGGACGGAATAATTTCTTTTGAAGTCAAATAAATATTAGATTTGACACTTGCTGATCCTAATAAATTTCAATTTTATACAGTAATCTATTACCAGCCCAGAAGACTGATCAGTGATCAGCATAGTGAGTTCATTAGATTCCAATACCTTACTTCCCGTGTCCCGATCATTAGTTTACCTTTGATTAAAATACGCCTCACAGAATTAAAAAAGTTAAACAGAAGATCGGGACACGGGGATTACAATCAGTATATCATAATCTACATGCTACCCAGAAATTCCATCAGCAAAATAGTTAAATAAACACAAATAAATTGACTCAAGAGACTATAATTACAAAGATAAACAGTAAAATAAACAAAAGAATTGACCTTTCTTTGAGTAAAGGATGAAATCCACTGTTGAAATCCGACCAAGTGTAACGTTTGAGTGAAAGAGCCATAGCTACTGCAAATCTGCAATTGATTATCAACAAAAAAAATACAGAAGAAATCAGCCGGTGCACTGTTTTTATTTTGGTCACGAGGACGATTTTAATGCTAACGAATTCCAACAATGATCTATTTTTCAATGATTATACCAATTCAAAGTTCAGACTCTAGATGTTACAATTGTTCAATTAAATAACTACAATCTGCGATGATCAGAAGATTAGAACGAGTTAAAGTGATAAGGAAGAGTGACAAACTGACAACAAGTGAGATTTCATCAATCAAATTCTTGGATAATTACATTAAAATGAGAAAATGTGCAGAACATTTTAAAAACACACCATCTATTTGACCGTTTTCCTAAGATACTCAAAATTTTCAAACAACTGAAAGTATTTTGGAAAGATGGAGAACTTTATAATTTATTTAATTAATGCAAAAAATTCCTCAACTTTTTAATGTCATAATATTGACAATGTTTGATCAGATCATGTGGCACATACTGTTGGTACTCACTTACGAAGCTCGGGTTCTATACCATACAACACCATATAATTGGTAGTATAATGTATTGAATAAGGAGAAGGCAAGTCTAGGAAGCATCGTTAAATTGGTATTTTCCGGGTGTGAAATGTGAACCCAATATTAACAATATTAGGTGTGATCGGAAACGTAGTGTAAGAGTCAAAGTGTAGGTTGATCGACGAAAGAAAACGTAGGAGGCCATGTCTAAATACCGATTAGTAGGTAAGATTATAAGACGGTTTTACATATGATCAATGTAAATCACTCACTCCGTACTAATAACTTTATCAATTTCTTTTAATAATTACATACTCCATACTAGTAACTTTATCAATTTCTTTTAATAACTATACGTACTCATACCTCTTTAAGAGTTTACGTTGTAATTAATGAATTTTTGTATAAAAACACCTTACACAAATATTTATGGCTTAATACGGAGTAATATTATGGTATTGGAGTAGCCAGTCGGTACTCATTTAGTATAATAATACTCTGTATTATGGTGTTCGACTAGCCAAGTGAAGGTTTTCCGCATTTGGTCGTCATTGGTTCTATGCTCCTATATATGGCCTGTGGTTACAGTAATGTCGACATTCGTAAATTAAACGGAGGCTCAAGCTGGTGTTTCGTTTCTTGTGATAAACCGGATTGTCCACCGTCGACAATGATGAGAAATCCTTTGCCAAGGGTGCTCTCAAGAAGAGGTAAACGGCTGTCGGCTAGCCAAAACATTTGCTTCATTCCTGCTTGTTCTTTTCCTTAAACACGTAAAAAAAAGCCAGTCCTAGGGCAAAATGCTCTTTCTGTTCAATAGGTAACTTCCACCTTCAATGTTGTTATTATGTGGGGTGACCTCTGACCTGGGATCGGGCATTATTGATATCGCATCTGATCTTCATGCTCCAAAGTACTCATTGTCGAAAGATATGGAACACACTTGCACCAGATTAGCAAGAATATACACATGACCAAAATACCTTTCAATGTAACAACTAGCTTCTGATTCTACAATAAATTAGATTAGGTGTGAACCATCATGGCAATCGACATTCACACTTTCACAGGCGCAATGTACTACATAGTGACTTGCCTCATGAATTCCACGAAAGAACTTCAAAGCAACTTAATCGCAACCTTCTAATCTAGCTAGTGCCAACAAAATCATTAGACAGTTAACTGTGTATTTGAAAGATCGAGTTTTCTGACATAAACAGCAGGAACAGCACCTACCTACTCCTGTACGTGCTTGGATTCACAGCAATAGAATTCCCAGATCGTTCTGTTTTCTGGCCTTGACACTTTACTGTAACAAAGCAATGGAAGATATGAGAAATTTGTCATTCAAAGATACAAATTTGAAAAACATAAATTAAAACATTCCATGTATGACCAACATATAAACTTCAGACTCTAACTAAATGATACAGAGTAATATGCATTTGAAAAACACAAAAGTCCAGACTATACAACTAAATGATATGGAGTAATATGATACCCTTTCACATATGAGACTGTTTCATACAAGACTCACTAGTCACTACTAAAAAAAGCCAGAAAAAGATGGGGACATACAGTGTAATATGGGCGTGTTCGAAAACCACCAGGATAACATCCAGGAACAAGTCTGCCCGAGCCTATATCATATGGAATGTCATACATGATACCTGGGGGAGGAAAACGGAAGGCTGGCCAATTAGTAGAGAGCAAATGTGGTTGTAAAACATGATTTCTGTAGGGTGTAACATGTCGGTGATGACTATGAGGAATCTGTCGTTTGCGAGAATCTGACCTATGATGTTTGTTTTGTGTTACTGATGATGAAGAGGATGCTTTTCGTTTCTTCATGGGATGTGAGTCTGAGTTAGCAACTGACAGGTTGGGGGTGGGACTCGTTTTTGTCTGTATAGTAGATTCAGGTGCTTTTAAGTTAGGTCCCAGATCACAATTAATCTTTTTCTTCAGCAGAAATTTTGTTGGTTTCCTCCTTACTTCCATCTCCTTTTCCAGCTGTGTGATGCGTAGTTCGCAGGGTGCAGGTGGGTATATTGACTCAAGCTTAAAATTAGAGGTACACTGAAGCACATTTCTGAGGGCATTTAACTCCATGTTGGCCGCATCATCCTGATCATTTCAAATTACTCCTAAAATCAGTGTAAGAGGACTAAAAGGCGAGAACAAAATTGAAAAGCTGAACTAGCAGCAGCAGCACCACCAACAACAAGCCTTAGTCTCTAGATGACTCCCAAGGTAAATGCATGCAGGCAAAATCAGTTACCAAATCCTTGGGGAAACTATGCTCTGTATTATTTTGCAAGAAATTATATCATATTTTTGGATAAAAAGTTGGCCTCTTCATTGCATGATCGTAGTTTAGAAAGATCCATTGAAAAGCTCACAGAAGCTACAAAAAAATTAAAAGTCATTTTTAATATAAAAGTGCTCGGCAATCCTACACAGACTGACCAACTTGTTAAGAGTCCTAATGACACTCGTATCTTTGTAGACTCAGCAAGTCCTTGTCTTCAAGAGTACAAGGGAGCCTGAGCTGTTGGCTCTGTTTCCTTGAGTTCTTACGTTCATATTTTCTATTTTACACTAATTTATGTTCATTGGAACCAAGTTTGGCTTTACGGAGATGTCGTTTGAGCCTCTCAGTATTCTCTCTTAGAATAGAGACGGTTCCATACAAAAATCGCTAATTCCACAAACAGCCGCGTATTGGTTGTAATCTAAATAAGCCATTCAAGTTACTGTTCTTCATTTTCAGTAGTTTAGACACTTGAGAGTGGAAGAAAAAGAACAAATAGTGACTTAAGATGAGATCTAATTCGGTCCTTCATAAATCAAAACAAGCATAAATTGCGCATGCTAGCAGACAAGTCTTGTAAGTTGCTAATGTATATATTCCAGCAATCATTATACTAGGTATTATTATAGTTAAACATGATGGAAAAAAAACCTGAGCTGTTCCACCGCCTTTCTGGACTATATCTTTAGCCCTCTGACGGACATGCTCTAGATGAGCTTCCAACAGAAAATCTGGAGGGTAAGCATCTTTCATCTCAAAAACACAGGTGCACATAGCTGCTTGCAGATGTTTGTGTTCCGCAATTAAAGATTCAAGTAGGCCTATCCAAGTATGAAAAAAAGAAAAGATATCTAGTCAGACACCAGGGCAAAGTAAGTGAGGAGTGCTCCAGACATCACTTTTTCCCCCAAGTCAACGTTATTGTTGCTTTTTTAAGGGCACTCTTGTCAATTAGTAAGTTCAAAATTTACATAAAAGGTAATAATCCAGAGACCATACATAAACAGGAAGTGGTAAGAAAACAAAGAACCAGGAGTAATGGATAGAGATGAACCCGTATGGATGGTGGAGTACATGAGCAGAATTCTGCGCCTACAACAACTTAGGCCGTTTTAGTATCTCCAAGAAGTATACAGAAGTATAACCCAAGAGATATAAAGAAGTGAAGAACCATATATAACTCTAACCCCAGTGCCTCAATGGCTCCCACAAATTGCGGGGTAAGGGGGGGTCGGATCTCGGATGTACACAGTCTTAATTACCCTTGTGCTAGCAACACAAAGAGATTGTTTATGGATGGTTCCGAATGACCCAACATGAAAATTGTGTCGAATACTACATCGAATGACTGGTACTTCACAATAGAAAGAAAGCAGCGCAGTCACTTTAGTGAGTCATTTTGCTTTATTCCAACATATCCGGAACCAAAGAGTAATGACCAGATATAAAGATGGCGACTAGGGTTGCTGTTTCCATTACTATATAATTTCAAGACCCCAATGGATCTATGATAAAATCATTTATTTACAATGGAATGGTATACAAAGTCCACAGATCTAAAAAAAAAACGGATTTATGGCTATAAAAACCGTTAAGGGTAGTTCTAGATCTCGTCCGTCCAAAACCATGGGTAAGTTTTATAAATGTAGCAACAATTGCAGAACTGCTTAATAATCGTAAATCCTAGGTCCACCATATGAATGCAATATGATGAAAATTCTTCCTCATTCAACTAGTCAGCTAGGTAAACTAAGTCAATTTAGAGGATCTACTTGAGCAAAATCAATACTTGAAAATACTTTTCAAGTTCAACTGGCAAAGACATTAAGGATTTGCTTATTTTGATCTAAGTTCGAGTAGTTAAGGAGATAGTAATTTCTGGAATGTAATCATGAATTCCTACCGAGTAAGTTAAGAGTTTTCCGACTTCCAGTCACCTACTGCTACTAAATGACAACTGCAGCATGCTACTTCCCGTTAGATTCCTAAGTAGGCATTTCGTCTAAAATACTCCTAGCGAATGATTAATAACAAAGAGAACATAAATCAGTGGATAGGCATCATCCCAGAGCTATATGCAACTCATCTTTAACATCTTTCTAAAGCAGGTTAACAAAAATCTCAAGGAAAATACCAAATGAATTTAAGAACTTCGTCACACAGAGAAAAATAACAAAAGCGTAATTTCAGATTAGTTATTCATCTACAGACACAAAATGGTCAAGTACGCTGACCACCTTAAATTTTCCTGTCCTTATTTCTCGAAACATAAACAATCGCGATTTAAACTCATGCACAAAGGGAAAGAAACTTTAGAAACTGACTGCAGTAAATTGTGCGTTTTTTATAACTTGAATGCTAATTAAGAAATAAACACAGTTTACGGTGAAGAGTAACATCCTCATTCCTCTACATGGCTACTTAGGAGAAACTAAGAAAGTACAATAGCAGAGAAGCGAGACAACGCTATTCTAACAGTAAAATTATCGAAGCCATTCCCTAAGTACCAGACAATTTCCAATCCTTCAGCTTTCCAACAATGGGTAAGCTTTATAAATATAGCAACATTGTAGAAATGCATCATAATCTTTAACACTTGCTCCTCCGGTACAATTTTATGTATTATGATGAAAATTCTTCTTCATTCCACTAGTCAGCTAGGTAAGATATGTCAATTTAGTTGCGCCAAATGACTGTATACTTTCAAACTGGCATAGACACGCATGGTTACTTATCAATACTCCTAAAAAGACGGTTAATAACAAAGAGAGCATAATCAGTGAAGACTGAAGAGCTAGGCATAATGCCATTGTTCCAGAACTATAGGCCAAACATCCTTCATATCTTTCTAAGGCAGGTTAACAAAAATCCTCGGCGAAAAACTACTAAGTGAACGTAAGGCAAACAATTTCATTGTCAGGCAGAAAATGACAATTTTGTTATTTATCTCCTGCCACAAAATGGTAAAGTACGCTGACCAGCTTATATTTCCCTGTCCTTATTCCTCGAAACATAAACAACCGTGAACTGCAGGAGCACTGACATTAACTGAGAACAGACCCAATACATATCAAACTGAAACATACGCAGAATTAGAACACAATCACATTTAGATAATCTGTAACGAAAGAAGTCGAAAAGTACCTGTAATCTCCCTTTTCATCTCCTCGCTCAGAGGCAGGAAGTTTTTCTGCCACATGCTAACGGTCTCAGCATGTTCGGTTAGATATGATGCAGTGGCTCTTGCACCATCACTTTTGAATACCATTTGTATTTCAGCATACAAACTCGAAGCAACTACACCAGTTACTTCCAAATTATCTGCCTTGGGG
>JAOWBH010156810.1:0-11634 GCA_028566215.1 Silene coronaria | reverse complement strand
TAAAAAAATTTAAAATAAAAAAAAAAAAAAAAAGAAAAAAAAAGCAATACCTATAATCGGCATTCAAGACGCACAACTGTGAAAATGAAAATGAAAAGTAACTGCTATAGAAAAATTACCACTAATTGGTTTGATGACTTCTTCAATTCTATATAATAATAAAATAAAAGGGCAATAGATGAGTAGAACTTGAAGGGTTATTCATTAGTATTGGTTACATTTATAATATACGAAATATTAAAGCTAAATGGAATAGATGATTGGAATTATAAAAACAACAAAGAGAAATGAAAAAGCAATCATGAAAGGATATAAGCTACATGACAATTATATTTTAAAGCTTGATTGTTCATTCATTAAACTTGTCACATGGCATGATAAATATTTGCTTATGTGTCACTTAAATAGCTATTCAACTAGCTTTTTTATTTTATTATATAGATTCAATTATGGATGATAATAATTAAGTCATATATTAGTTTTATATTGTACTTATATTTAAATTTAGATGCGTATATGATATGCAATCAAATATCCCTTTATTCATTTTAGGTTCTTGCATTTGTTTAAATGTATAATCCAATTGTTATATCATACGTGATGAAATTTCACTTGTGAGATTTTAAGAAGCTTTTAGAAATTAAATTCATTATCTCAATTCTCAAGATCATAAAATACGCGAAGTCACAAATCATGTAAGAAGACCAAAACTCAACCAAAGGTTAAAATCATGGTTAAGAGTCCAACTAATGATTTAAAATGTTTATATAAAGATATATTATTTCAACTAAAAATTTAAGTTGATAATGAAGTTAATCACTAATTCGCTAATTAGTAAAAAGACTATCAATCAAAATTTTACTACTAGGATGTTAACTTAGCTATTAGATTTTTGCAAATATAGTTTTTGAGCTTCATATTAAACTAAGTGTAAGCTCATTGGAAATTTTATTTATTATATATAGACAATTTAAAAAGGTCATTTTAAAGCAAGTACATCACCTAACCAAATGAAATAGTGACAAAAGAGAATGAATAAGCTTACAACATGACATCAATGAACCGATTAAAAATAGGACATTTTAGATGTTTTCAGTTTCTTCTTGTTTCCATTTCTATCCATTTGTTATTAATTATTTGAGTTTTTTTTATGATGATCTAGCGGCATAAGAAGTTAATGTGGGAAAAGGGAAAAAGCAAAGGTCGTGATTTGAGAGAAAACAGACAAACAGAGAAAGAAATAGAGAAAATCCAAGGTAGACAAACAACCACACACAAGGGATAGACATGAAAATGAGAGGAGATTAGAGTCGTACGCAATACTCCCTAGTCGTTGACTAAGTCATATTGATCCTCAATACCTATTAGAAAAGAGAAGTCCATTTAGCTAAGACGAAATGGAGAATACTCAGTGTTGTAGGAATCAGAATGGAGTTAAATTCAGAAATAGAGTTGTTATGAAAATGGGACCTACTAATAAAGAAATTGAAAAGAGTAAAAATAACAAGGATATAACGAAGAAATAGTTGGATACGTCTGGTTCCCGGGTAATACGACAATGCACAGACGTCGAACCAAACCTTGTCACGTCTTGTATTTCTGCACGTAACAATCATGTTACTTGTATACCGCACATGCCAAATTATCATTATCCTAAATTACACATTATCCTTAAATTTGAGTCTTTCACATTTCACAATCCTAGGTCTTCATTCCACTCATGTATTTACCACTCACTCCACCATTTGTAATTAAAGAAACCAATGAAAAACACCAAGTATACATACATAAGTCAAGCACTTCATGCTGGAGTGCATTTTATACCATGGAATCTCGACATCCGTATAACACTCAAATATCACGGGTGCACATTTTTCATGCCTTCTCTACACTTACTTCAAATATACTTTCCTCCTCAACATTTGTTTACTAAACGTCTTGACAAAAAAAAAACAAAAAGAGATGAGAGGCAATTTGTGGCTTTTGTTATTGAATGACATGTTGAGATTGTTGACTTATATCTTATATGGATGATCAAATTATCCCTAAAAACATTCGCAATTTAGAAAAATTAACAAATAAATGAAACGCGAAATATAGAATAGAAAAACAAATGACCTAAACAGGGAGTAGCATATCTTGCTTCATTCATTTCCAGCAGAGAAGGTTTGAAGAAAGTAGATAGCAACCCTCTTTCAAGAAGATAATTTACTTTTCCAAGGGAAATATGTTAGTGTGTGGTGGTCTACGCACTTTGATGCGTATAATTTACTTCTTTGCATTTTAGTCTCTACTCCCTCCCATTTGTATCTTTGTTTTTGGGCACAACGAAAGAGGACATTAATGAATGTGGAAAAATTCCCCATTGGAAGTATTTTTAATATAAAAGGGTAAACAAATAAATAACACACCAAAATACAGAATAGGTAAAATGGACATAAGTCCGTCTGAAACTTGTGGCCATCTGTAAGTCATTCCGTTGTTTCTTCATATATGTCAACGGGTCGTTGTTTTGCATAATCTATGTTTCATACTATTTTGTTATTAATAAGAAAGGGTAAACTCATAAACCTAGAACGAGTAGGGTTCCACATAAATTCACGAGAATATTGATAACAACGAATCAAACAAGGTGTCCTTATTTATCTAGAGCGAAAAAGGCGTGTAAGGTGTAAGGTAAATTTTTGCACCACAAAACTCTCAAATATAATTTGTCCATTATACATGGCCAGTTATTTTCCTTCTCTTAGGGTTGTACTATTAAATGAGTCTCTTTAAGAAGTACTAGTAAAATACTTCCTATGTCCCTGTCTCGTCCCGTTCAGTTGTTGTCCTTTGGGTTTCACACAAAGACCAAGGATTGAGGAGAAACCAAATACTAAATGACAAGTGGACCAAATTGAGTATGAATAATCAAATTACTCATCTATTCATTCTTAAAACGGAAAATTCACGTGATACCCCTGAACTATGCCGATTTTCACATGAGCTTTGATTTTCAAGCATGACGTAGCATTTTTAACGTTTTTAAAATTTTCAATTGAGCATAAATAATAGATCAGAAATCGAATTTTGGCACTTCTTTTTTACAAATTGATTAACTCTTCGAGATCTATAATTTGACAAAACGAAAATGATTATTTGGAAATTTAAGATCGAAGTTATGGTTGATTCGAGGTTTTCGTACAAAAAAAACTCGACAAAATGGCAGTCGACATTTTTTCCCCTCAAATCATAGAGTACGAAGAGATAATCATTTTAGAATAAAAATTGGCCGATTCTGATTTCCGGTCTAAGAGTTATGCATAATTGAATTTTTTATAGCGACAAAAAGGGTATGATATGCATGATAACCAAACATAAAGGGTATTATGTACATAAACTTAAAATATTGGGTACCGTGTGCAAAGTTGCAAAGTTTAGGGGTACCACGTGAATTATCCGAAAATATAAAAACTCTACATACCACGCATTGAGCGGGTTCTATACTAGTCTTATTATCGATTGAACTACTGTATTTTTTTTTTTTTTTTTAAAAGGTTTTTTTTTTTACAATTATGGTTTTTGATTGACATCGATTTACAATTAGAGTCAGGTGGTTGTGGGGCCGTCGGCCGGAGTAGGGTGGTCGAAAGGCGCATAATGGCGGTCGGACGGCGCATAATGGTGGTCGGAGGGTGCGATTGCGGCGTTGCTTTAGTGCGCGGTTGCTTCGGTTGTTGTGGTTGTTATTCAGTACGCGCAGGGAGGGGTAAGGCTGGTCGGGGGCGGGTGGTCGACGCCAGTATGGGGACAGGGAGGGATGGGCGGCAAGGGGATATGGGCGGGTAGGGCTGGCCGACGGTGGTTGGTGTTGGGGGTTGTTCTACGTACATGTTTTCCCCTTTACTCTTTTTTTTCTCTCTCTTATTTCTTTCTTAGTGACCTAGTGGGGTGAGAAATGAGAGGGTTTATTTCAGAATAAAGGGAAAAAATGCGCGAAAATGACTAAATTTATACGCGGGGTTTAGCAATTGCGTATTTTGATTAGCACCATTCACCACCTAGCTCACACCACACACCTCCTCCACCCAGCAACAATGTCGTCCTCCCTCAAACGCCGTCGTGAAGACTCCTCCACCACCACCGCCCCAACCACCGTCGACCTCTCCCTCTCCCTCTTAGAAGCCCTAGAAAAATCCCAATCCCAACCTCCAATCGAAACCCTAGACCTAAAAACCCTAAAAAAACTCGTCCTCGCTTTCGAACGCCGTCTTCGCGACAACATTGAAGCTCGTCTCAAATACCCTGACACTCCCGACAAATTCGCCGATTCCGAGGTCGAACTCCATGAAGAACTCCTTAAACTCAAACTTCTCGCCGCCGCGCCTGATCTTTATCCAGAACTCGTCAATTTAAACTCTATCCCCTCCATAGTCGGCTTATTAAATCACGACAATGTCGATATCGCTATCGACGTTGTCAATTTATTACAGGACTTGACGGATGAAGATGTGCTTGATGATAATGAGGATTCCGCTAGGGTTTTGGTTGATTGTTTGGTGGAGAACAATTGTTTGGAATTGTTAATCCAGAATTTGTTGCGATTGAACGATAATGATACCGATGAAGCATCTGCAGTTCATGCTACGTTAGGTATTGTTGAGAATTTGATTGAGGTGAAACCGGCTGTTGCAGAAATTGTTTGCGAAAAGACCAAGTTGATGAGGTGGTTATTAGGGAAGATTAAGGTTAGGGAATTTGATGGGAATAAGCAGTATGCGTCGGAGATTTTAGCGATTTTGTTGCAGAATAGTGCTGTGAATCAGAAACGGTTAGGGCAGATGAATGGGGTTGATGTTGTTTTGCAAGCGATTTCAATGTATAAGAGTAAGGATCCTAAGAGTTCTGAGGAGGAGGAAATGTTGGAGAATTTGTTTGATTGTATGTGTTGTTTGGTAATGCCGTTGGAGAATAAGGAACGGTTTGTGAAAGCCGAAGGGGTTGAATTGATGATTATTATTATGAAGCAGAGGAAATTAGCTTATGGTTCGGCTATTAGGACGCTTGATTTCGCTCTTACTAAGTATCCCCCGGCTTGTGAGCGGTTTGTTGATGTTTTGGGGTTGAAAACCGCATTTGTTGCCTTTATGGGTAAGGCAAGTCCTACTGTCCCTTTGTTGCCTTTATGGGTTCTGTCCATTTTTATGTTAAGAATAGTTTACGAGCTTTGTTAATGTGCATTGCTGAGATATATCGTGTTTTTGTATTGGTTTGGTTTTTAGATACCGACAAGCAAGAAGCATAAAGGAGAGCGATACCAGGAGGAGCTAGAAGAGAGAATCATTTCAGTGATTTCCTCATTATTTGGTTAGTAGGCGAAACTATTGTTAAGAAGTAGATTTTGGGCTCTTATGTGTCGTCATGTTGATGTTTAGTTTTTTCTGTGATTTGACTAACAAATGGGTTAGCTGGCGGTAGTGAACTATTTCAAATGTGAAGTCTAAATGACGTTGGGAAAAAAATACAGAGATATTTTAGCACCTTGTTTTGATGCCTGGTGTATTACCTGAATGCCTATGTGAGATGTTTTAATCTGAATTTGTTAATCTCCTAAGTTGCCTTCTCTCCCCATCCTAGAAAGAAAAAAAATAGGATCACTATGTGGTTCATAGTTTAATGCGATCCAAAATGAAGTATAAAGATCCAAACCTGTTCTAATGGTGGGATCATTCATATAGTATGATTGTAGAAGTTGCATTTTCTTCTGTGTTTGCATAAGATATAAAGGTTTATGTATCGGTTAACGCGCAATAATAACATTTTCATGTTCTTATGGATATCTCACTCATATGATACACTTTCATTGTGATATATTAGTATAAGCATAGTGGTGATGCAAACCAAACATGAATCCTTATCTCTTGGGAGTCGGGACTAGTAGTTAGGGGCCATGGCACTTTTCTCTTCAAGATTCTCCAGTTAAAGCATGCCTTCTGTTTTGCTCACTATCTAATTCCCTCTAAAAAGTTGGTCAAGGGAACCATATGGTAATATCTTTGTTTTCGATTTTTCTACCTTGGAAAGTAAACGCTGAAGGTTTCCTCACTTAGTCATATGTTGCCGCTGTTTGTGTATTTTTTCTTTGCCGCTCTTTTGTTTGTAAGGTATTTTTTGAAATTAAATGGTCTGTGCATGGAAGATGTTCTCTTTAATAGTGAAATAATAGTTCACGGTGACCATGAGATATCCTGGTAGTATGTAACTGATTTCATGTTGCATTATCCCTGTAGCCATGTTAGTGTTGCTTGCATATCCAGCATAATGAGCTTGTCTCTTGCTTTGCTTTTCCAGCCGGGATATTGAGGGGATCTAGAAGAGAGAGATTGTTGAACAAGTTTGTCGAAAATGAATGTGAGAAAATAGACAGACTTATGGAACTTTATGTCAGGTAATTCAGTTGCCAAGCTTTTGGATGATGTGTTGGCGATTAACAAGTAGCTTCCGGTGTATTCACGTGACGAATGTTTTTTCTGTAGGTATTCTGATAGAGTAAAAGCAGAGACTGAACGCTTGAACCACATTGACCTTGACGATTTTGAGGTCAACTCACGAAACCTGGCGTTGATAATGATTATTTATGTACATAAATTTATATACTGAAATTGCCAAGATTTTGCAGATGGACGAGGAGGAAAAATACAGTAGGAAGCTGGATTCTGGTCTCTTTACTCTCCAGGTAATTTTTTTATGTTTATTTTAATCATCATTCTATCTGTTCATTTTATTTGAATGCTAGAAAGTATGTGTGATTTAAATACTCCATATATGAATTATGATAGGCAACATCACTTCCTGGATTCTTTTTTTTTTCCTCGTGTAAATTGACTCAAACTATTTTGAGTTCTATTGAAAGTGTCCATTTGATTTTCTTGATTTCTTCTACTATTGCTTTGTTCAACAAATTGCAGCAAGTCATAGCGTGTCATCCTTAAGCAAATCACTGAGATCTAAAAAATGCTCTATGCTATCAATATTCGTTGGTAATTCTGCTAGTGTACAAATGAGTTGGAGTTTTGGCAAATACAGGTCAACGAGACATTTTCTTTTTGTACAAAGGAGTGTGCGTTCGGTCAGGGGTCTAAAAGAAAGGCAATCATATCCTCCCATTCTCTTTGTTGGTGTTAGTTTTACAACAGATAAAAATAACAACATTAGCACAGTGCCTCAATGGCTCCCGCAAATTGCGAGATTAGGAGTCGGGTGTACGCAGTCTTACCCTTGTGTTAGCAACACAAAGAGGCTGTTTCCAACTGACCCATGTAGTTATGAATAACCTAATTTTATTTGTTGAAACTACTTTGAGTTTAGACTATAGAAGCTATTGGCTTACCGGAGTAGTTCAGCTAAAGCTTGTTGAAAAAATCACACAATTGTTGTATGAATGTATGGTATTCCTTTTGTTGGTCAAGTGTAGATGGTTAATTACATCGTTTCCCCCTTTTAATAATCTAGTATTCAAGGTGCGTTTGGTCGGGGGTCTAAAAGAAAGGGAATCATATCCTCCCGTTCGCTTTGTTGGTGTTTGTTTAATCATTTTTCCCTTTCCCACTTCCATTTCTTTCCATTACCCCAAATCCCTCTATCGTCATTCCCCCCATCCCCCCAAGTTATGGGATTCCCTTTCCTCCATCTCCCTTGAGTACCACCATGAACAACACTCTCATGCACCGTTACCGTCACTGCCAACTATCACCATCATTGGCCCCACCGGAGAAGTTGACGAGTTCGCTGGTGTTCCCGAGTTCGCCCGAGCCTGTACAACCCACCCCTTCCGCTCCACCATGGTTGACCCTCTCTCCCCACCCTTTGAACCCCTTAACCCACCCCCATTACCAGCGTCCAAAGCACTATTAAATTTGTCCCCCGCACCCAAAAAAGAGTTTTGATGAGCAAAATATTTGGCTGGTTGGTTGAATAAGTTCATTATGAATGATTTAACTATACAATTTGGGTATTTGATGGTAATTTATGATTTATTGTTTAGTTTTGTAAGAGGGAAAATAGTTTGGGAAACTACCCTTCAAATCTCCCAACTAGACGGGATTGCCACATTTGCCAGCGGCAGGTAACTTCAGGCGCGTTGGCGAGGGTGACAATGGTGGTGGTAGGTGTTGGTTGTGGTTAGCCATAGGTGGTGGGTGTTGATGGTGGTTATATTTGGTTGATTTTTATTTTATCATTTTCCTACATTTCAAACCAAACAAGAAGTAAAGTGAAAGGAAATTCGATTCTTTTCCTTTCCTTTACCTTTGTTTCTCTTTCCTATTCCTTTTCCCTTTCCCTCATATGAACCAAACACCCCCTCATAGGAGTTTCCTCTGCTTATTGGCTACTAACTCCGTTGAGAAAAGAGAGCATTTCATTGTCATCCTCCAACATCTTATAAGATGTTGCCATGTTGGTGTTCTTCAAATACTTGTGTAAACTTGTCTATGTTCGAAATCCTGACTTGTTACCTGCCTATATTGCCACTTATCTGAAGTTATTCTGAACTACAAGCGTGCTTTTGGCAAATGCTGTCTAGTTACAATTAAGAGGCAGAAAGAATAAAAAAAAGATTGGCCTGGTTTTATTGATTTGGAGAGCTTAGAACTCATTTGCAGTTTGGTGTCACTTCTTGATTTGATACCTTGAGTTCATGAATTGAAGTGGAAAAGTACCGTAGGTTGTTATGGTTTAGTTTCAGCAGTTCATGCCAGCGCCTTGGGTAACATTTCCACCTAGGCGCCTAGTAACATGTCTATGGAGTACTTAGTAGCTCAGATGTAAAGATTTATTTTTCTTTCTGATAAACTTCTCGGGAGATTTTTGGGTTTTAATATTTATGCTTCATTCAATTAAAGAGTTTTCCGTCGTGAGTCATCTACACTTTTCTTTTCCCTTTTTTTAACGTGTTATTCCGCTAATTGCAGCTGATTGCTGTCATTCTTGGGCATCTTTGGTCTTCCGAGTAAGTCCTCTTAATGGTTTTTGTGCTATAAAATAAAGTGGTGACAATTTACTTTTTATATCTTGTCTGTTGTTGACTGTGGCATCTATTTGCAGAAACCCACAGATAAGAGCTAGGATTGAACTTTTGCTCAAGCAGCATAAGCTTACAAAGAATGATGTAAAGGATATACTCCAGGTTTGGTACCTTTTATTTCTTATGCTCGCCAGGATAGTCAGGTTGTACATTTAGAGCAAATCAGACATTTATGTCCCTTTCTTTGCTTATATGTATACGTTGGTTCTAATATTTCCGCGACACTGAATCGTATCTGAAGTTATCATTGTTGTAAAGGTTACCTTCACTGCGCTTTGAGGCGATATCGCTGCATTTTCTAATGACTTGGATCATGTCACGAGGAATTGAGGATCACTTTCACGATTGTGGCCCAAAATGAGATTACGTCTCAATTCTTAAACACCAGGATATAGAGATTAAGTTGCATACTTGCATGCTTGCCTTTATGCGGTCAATGTGCAATGTGTGTCTTTTTTTTCTCTCTTTTTCGCATTTTTATTTAAGCAAAATTCTCCAAGGTCAACCCTATCAGAAGTGGTAGTATAGCTAATTAGCTATAGTTTTTGGTTTTGATTATAGTACTTTCTGAAACTAAGGGTTGGTTTTTTGTGACCTCAGGAACATCACGATTATATTGGAGATCTCGAAGGACCAGAGGAAAAGGAAAAAGCTCAGTCAAAAATTCAAAGGTTTATATCTGCCTTTTGATCTTCTCCTGGTTCGGCTTGAGAAGTAGCTTTTCGGAACAAAGACAACTGAGGCTAAGGGTCTATAATGTTAAAGAGGACTTTAGTTGAGACATTCGCCCATCATTGTCAACTCTATGTTGCTCAGTACCGATGTTGGGATTTGTTGAGCTGGCTCATTTGTTGGAATGTTTATTGAAATCCATGTAAAATTTTTGGTCCTTTCGAATCTTGGGCTTACCGGCAGTATATTGCCTCAAAAGTGGAGTAAGAGTTTAGCTACACGTCAAATGTATACTACTCCGTTATTGGGAAATGTGACTGTGAGTAATCTATTATGGAGTACTATTAACTGATATGCCTTGTATGAACTGTTGAATGGTGAAACCAATGTGGCATTGCCCATCATCGGGAAACTTGATCATTCTTAACTGTAGTATATGGATAATTGTTCGTAGTGTAGTTAAATACTCGCATACTGTGTGTTATGTTATTATTTCCGAATTCCCACCAAAAGTCCCTACTTATTTTTCTTCGCTGCATCAAAAGCAAGTGAGAGATCACGTTTTGTGCTATTGCTATTTTCTGCACGCATGTCGTATTTTTTCATTAATTTTTTTTTTAATTGAAACTTCTTTCAGTTATCTTTCTGATTGAAACTCCTAATCCAATCGTAACAAGGTACGGGGCACCTGCTCGTAAACTGTCTACTACTAGTACAATTTAACCTTAATTACCAGAATTTCAAAGTTCTTATCACATTGCTGAACATTTTGACAATGTAGTTCGATGGTGTACCTCTATGGCATAGAAAAATGTATTTTATGTAGCAACCTGGCAAGATAGAAGGGAGGAGTCTAATTAGGGAAGGTTCTGGAGGATAATAACCCTTGGAGAAATCAGAAGTGAGAATGATATGATGTGAAAAAAATCGTGCATTGAACCACAGTCGGCTGTCTGCGGAAGACTTGACAAATTTAGTTAACCCCCAGCGGTGTGACCAGACCCTATGGAACAGAAAGAGTTTCCCGTCACTAACTCACTACCAGGAACTACGATACGCTAAACTGCTAAAGCTAACATCACTTTATTTTTGTTCAAATGAGCGTACTGGGACGCGGGTAGGAGCTCAATTCCTGATGTTTTGGTAAAGGGACCAAGATGGTGGCCTGGTGGGCATTTATATCAGGAGTTCCTGTCATTTAGATTTCAGTCATAACTGAACGAGCTGATTTTGTAAGATTTGCAGCTTCAATGGACCCGAGATGAATTCGGAAAAAAAAAAAAAAAGGTGATTCTGATTTCAACTAAAACAATCTTAAACAAATTACATCCAGAGTACAGTTGAAAAGTGAAAACACAATAGAAATCATGGAGTAAAAAGTAGGTGAATCACAACACACACTCATGAAGCCTTCTAGGAAGAGAAACTCGCTTTTTCAATTGGACGAAATAGCCCAAAGCTAGACAGCGACCTTCTCTAGTGCCTACGGCTGTGCTTCTTCTTACTCTTTTTCCGACTTCTCCGAGAATCAGAATCAGAATCGGAATCAGAGTCAGAACTAGAGTCATATTCAGATGATTCAGACGATGAGCTGTACTTCTTCTTACGGCTCCCCTTTTGCTTCTTACTGCTTTTTCTTTTCCTACTTGTGTCTTCTGACTCAGATGATGAGCTTTCACTGGAAGCACTCTCGTCTGATGAGTAATCAGACCCAGTATCTGACGAGGACCGGCTATCAGAATCGGAATCTGACGTAGACTCGGTATCTGATTGGTGTTTCCTTTTACTCCGTTTCCTCTTACTCTTCTTACTCTTTTTGACACCCTTATACTCTTTTTCCCCCCGTTCCTTCTGAACATCGGGATTTTCCTCAGGGTCATCCTCAGGATAATAAG
>JAOWBH010156799.1:0-11635 GCA_028566215.1 Silene coronaria | reverse complement strand
TGGATAAAGTGCTCTAGATGAATTGACATAGTTAGGGTACTTTATATTATGCTTGTGATACAATATATTAATTTTGCTACGTTGTATAATATTTGAAGACCTATGGGAAAAAATGTTAAAAAAACGCTTACATTTTAAGCACTTTTATGCATCTAATTCATTGAAATTGAGGGGGTACATATCAAAAGAAGCGATAACATTTATAAGCAATGCAAAAATTTGAGTGACGTAATAAAAAATTTATTTGTCACATCACTTTTTCTAATATTAACCACCTATAATTAAAAATTTAGTTTGTACTTTGATGTTTTATTAGTGTAAAAGAAAAGATAATTTTATATTTATTGTATTCTAATTTGTATTTAATGCTCCAAATTTCTTCAACTTTTTCTTTTTTCCTTTTAAATAATAAATGATGATGACTTGGCTTGTTAAAATGTTATTAGAAAATGGAATAGTGAGATATAGTGCTTTGTCTTGTCTTTTTATAATATATATAGATATAGATATAGATATAGATATAGATATAGATATAGATGTGTGGAAGGTAAAATTTGACCTCGGCTATAACTCATTCTCTTTTTCCAACCAAACTCATCTTTTAATGAATCTCTTTCGCCGTCTCATTCCTATAAATGTATCGTTGGGCTCGCACGCCCAACGCGTACATGTCTCATTTTAGCGCGACACGGTCTAGTAGGCCACGACATGCCATGAGTCGTGCCTTCGCCCAAGTTTGAGAAAGAAAACACTCCCTCATTTAGGCACAAAATGATTGAGCACTCTCAAAATGCAAAGAAATAAGGTTGAAGTGAATGCCCAAGCACAACACGACACCTTACGACATTTTATGGGTCATGAGTCGTGTTTGGGCCGCCATTTGTTTGACTGCACTACCTGGCATATCACGAATTCCACCTTCCCATGCTTGAGTCGTGGCATTTTCTTCTCCAAGCACGGTGAACTAGCACGAGAAATAACCTGACACGACCCACATCCATCTCACCCAAATAGCCCACATTTGTGGAAATATTTTATTTAACCAGGTCATTTTTTACCTATTTCATTTTTAAGAGTGAATTATTTATTTATCTTTCAATATTAAGAATATTTCTAATGAGTAATTGATATTGTACACTTGTCATCCAACACTCAAACTCAAACTCGAGACCCAAGCTTAACTCGAACCCGATTTTATCTCACTATAACTCGACCCAAATGTTTATTATTGCACACGATTATGATCCATAAATATCTTGATTACAATTGGCCCAAATCTAAAATGGCCCGGCTGACCCGACCGAAACTCTTGCAAATGGAAATTGAGCGGATGTCAACGGACTCAACTTGAACCTAACTCGTTTGACCCATTTGCTAGGTTACTAAAAGTAACAACAACCATAAATGGCTTCCTCTTTTTTCTGGGTCTTTGTGTTATTGGTGTTATGTTGAAAGTATAAGTAAACAAATGATTGGATGGAGATTAGTGAAAAAATTAAAGCCACGTTTGGTTACATTACATACACGTTGACGTCGCAATGTATGTAAGCTGTACTGCTGTAGTAGGAATTTATTCAGCGGTGACCTCACAGCCTTTACCTCTTCTTCCTCCCAGAATTTGTCTTCCTTTCCTATCCTGGTAATGTTTCCAGCTTTTACCTACTTAAATGCTTATCAATTATTGTGCTTTTTGTTGAAAAGATTTGATATTTGAGCAATTTATGCAGTAATTTTTGATGGGTAACTTTGTAATTACAAGAACTTGCATAGGTTGAATTGAATTGAACTTGCATAGGTTGAATTGAATTGAACTTACATGGTATCAGACTAAACTCGATCCTCTCAAACAAATTCTTCCGCTTGCCGGAGATGGCTATATTATACTGTCTCCGGCTGGCCGTTAGTCACCTTCTGCTATCTTATGCTTTAGGATTTATTATTGTTTTGACTTAGCACTTCTGCCTTGTTCACGTTAACAAACCCAATACCAGAATCCTCGTCAACAACCTCCAACCCATGCCCGACCAGTGCCGCCGACCCAAATTACCACTTCCTTCACCTCCCACCCACGACCTTTCCTCCATATCCAGCCGACCTTTCCTTCCTCACCTTCCCCTACACCAGGCCAACTACCACCGGAACCCTAGTTTATAATATTAGGACTTAATAAATTTCTCTACCCCTTCCGTGCTTCAAGTTGGTGGGCCTCCGTCCATATCACTCAGTTGATTCCGTCTATGCTGCGCCGCCATCATTCTTGTCGTGTTGTCTATGGTTGCTAAAACAACCCTTTGCCTTGTTGCTTCGGCAACCGCCACCAGTCTAAACCTCAGCCACGTCCCCGTCATTGTCTTCTCCTCATCTGCCTCGGGTTCACCCAGCAACCACCTGCCTAACGGGCCGGGTGGTACGACAGTGTCGGTCGTAGCAGCAGCCACCACCGACTCGAAGTGCTCCGACGTGTGCTTTGTTATTTGGTTTAGTATTATTGTTGTTTTATTTTGTCTGTTCGGTTGATTAGTTTGCTTCGGCCCTCACCTTACCGGTGTTTCACGAGTTTGCTTCGGCCCTCGTGCACCTTGACGTTATTTTAGTTTGTGTCTTACGAGTAGTTTCGACATTCGTGCGCAATTAGTTTTATTAGTGTTATGTTTGGCTCCTCTAATGGCATGATCAAGACAAGCGCAAAGTACTACATCCGGTTCAAGCGTCGACAACGTCAACGTAGCCCATCAACAAGCCGTCAACTATATTTTTGGTCCAGTCATAGAGTCCGTTACTACCGTAACTACCACTATGACTGAGGGGGTGTATTAGAGATATAGTAGAAATATATTGGAGAAATATTAGGAAAGAATAGAGTAGGAGAATATTATGAGTATCGTAATATCTCCGGAATATTCTAGAAATATTATTAGGTCATTGTACTATAAATATGGTGACATATTTTATAATAAGATCACCTCATTATATCATCTTACAAATTATGTTGTTCATGTTTTTTTTGGTGTGGTTTGATAATTTTTGATCTTTAAAAAAACCCATAGATGTGACAAAAGCATAATGCTTTGGAGTTAGGGATTACCGGACAAGCAAAAAGCTTGTTCCGTCTATCTAAGTTGGGGTGCTATTTGACCCGTTTTAGGTGTAAGGCTGATATGTTCGTCTTAACAAAGACCAACTGAAGTGTTGATTATGTTGTTATCATTCACAGAATCACAGTTCGTGGGTATAATTATGCAGTTTAGGCCACAAATGTTTGGTTTTTTGGTGGTAGTTTTAAAAGATTTGTTCTTTGAGCAATTTATGTAGTGATTTTTTATGGGGTAGCTTATTAATTGCAAGAACTTGCATAGTTTGAACTGGATGAAGTGTTCATCACTTTTTGTGGGTATAATTATGTAGCTCATGCCATAGTTAGCTGATTCGCTATGAATGCGCCCTTACTGATTGGCGATTTACTCTTTTAGAATGTATAATTGTATATTATACTATGTATTTTAGCAATCAACATGATGGAATTCGCTCTTAATGATTCGTGATACATAGGGTACTGAGCGAATCCGGTAACCCTACTTCATGCTACATATCATATGGTTGGTTTTCGGGGTAGTTAAATAAAGATTTTGACTTTTTAGGTTTACAGAGTGGATTTCGACTTTTAAGGTTTAATGTCTAGATATTCTGTGGGCCTGTTGTAGTTTATCCCATCAGGCGGTCATCTCATTCGTCTGGAGTTATAATCTAATTATTGAGAAATCTATTGTTTACCTAGTTTTCGCATTAGACCTGCCTCTGTTGCAACTGTTGGAGCAAGCCATAACTTAGGTGTAGATTGAGGTTTTTGGTTCCTGGCTTCTTAGGAGTTCATCTTTGTTAGTAGGTGGCATTCCAAAACTGAGCAGGAAGGCCTATATTTTCTGGCAAATTTTACTTAGAAACTTTGAATTTTTTAAAGACTTCGACCTATACCATTAAAGGACTGATATGGCTTGCCAGTTGCTACTATCAATCCTTGGTGCTGCACACATTTATTTTCACTACTTTTTGTGCTGACACACTTTTCTTAGTCATTTGACATATTTAGTGCATACTTCACGATCATGTCCTTGACTTCTCTAATTTTCAAATTACATAATCTGAATTTCCTATGGTTTTGTTACATCATGGAAGATGATATCAATCTAAGCCCATTGCAGATAGCTGATGACTACTGATCGTGAGTGTGAAACTTTATATGAGAATCCACTTGGGAATCTACCTGATCATTTGTTAGTTGAGATATTTATCCGAGTACCTGCTACTGACTGGACTAAA
Organism: Silene coronaria; assembly: GCA_028566215.1. Taxonomy (NCBI): domain Eukaryota; kingdom Viridiplantae; phylum Streptophyta; class Magnoliopsida; order Caryophyllales; family Caryophyllaceae; genus Silene; species Silene coronaria. Next base: position 7,318 of record JAOWBH010156799.1, on the reverse strand, counting down.
TTATCTTGCGTCAAGAAACATTGGGCGAGTTTGTTCAAAGGGGAGTACCTATGGCAAGCTGCTCTTGTGAAGTCATATCCTTTTGCTAGCTTGGCTAAAAGGTGGCCAGGGCCAATTCCCCGAGGATTGAGTAAAAGGTATCTCTACGGTGCATATAACTGAAATATATTCTACTTACCTCGAGAACATACAAAACTATGTGCATTTCTTTTATCTCGATAACAAAACCACTACGTGGTTGGCTTGCCGTGAAGGCGTGAAACCTTGATTCAGGAGGAAAACTTGTACAAAAAACTTGTACAATGAGGAAGGCATCAGGATTTGGTTGGTTCCACATGTACTGTCTCGTGCAAGACTCACTCCTCTTTAGAGACGGGACATATATGCTACTGGATGTCTTGATTCTTACAGTCCCCTCAGTATTCTTTTTTTCCTCTAGGGTATCATATTAGTTTGATTGGGATTTTGGTGCTTGAAAGTTAGAAAATGACAACTATAGATTCTGACTAGTTGCTGATGTGCGCAGGAGATTTACTGCTTTGTACGTCAGTAGATACATCAATTCCCCAGATGTTGAGAGAAATGAGATTGTTGGTCATACGTATCTTTTCCTAAAGGAACAGCTTGAAATTTCGACAATGCCTCCTCCTTCTACAATACTTCATGGAACTATTATAGGTACAAACTGTAGATCTTTATTTTCCTTCCTATTTCGTGTAATTCGTTAGTAGTCGATGTCCGATGGTAAGCCAGAAAGGATAATTCAATCTTCTACTCTCTTGACGGATAAATTTCTGGAGTATTCCGTATATTTCAATGGAAAGTTAAGAAGTTTAAGGATTTTTTTGGCAGGGCTGGAGACCCTTCTCCCCTCCCCCTCCTGTTTCTCTGCCTCTGTTTGTAGTAGAAAATGCATGGTCTGATGTTGTTTAAAAACCGCCAGCATCAAAACTGACGTTATGGCTCCCTTTACTCGAAGAAAAAAAAGGTGGGGCTTGCTTGGGATGGGAGTAATTATTAAGGGAGTAATAGAGCTAAAATGAACTAAAAAATGGAAGGAAGGGATGGGGCGTTGGAGATAGAAATGGATAGAAATGGGGAAATATAGTGTAAAAGTCCATCCATTAAGGGAGTAATTGTTACCCACCTCCCCCCTCAAGTAATGCATTACCTCCATATGGAGGTAATAATTCCTCCCTCACCTCCTCTTTCCACCCTCCACAACCACCAATCTCCTCCCATTTCTTCTTATTTTAATTCCCATTACTCCCTTAATAATTACTCCCATCCCAAGCAAGCGAGTAGATAATATTTAGTAATTAAGTTTGGTTGACAAATTCAGCTGTCCGTATGTAGGTTCATTATGCATTTACGTTAGTCTGAAAATCCTCTGCATATCCAAACAATTGCTGTTTTCATGGCAGATCAGTTCATAGCATGCGGGTTTTCAAAAGATAAGGCGGATGAACTCGCTTCCCTGATCTGGTTAGCTGTCATCGACAATTTAGAGGAAAACGAGAAGTCATTTCATTTGCTCAAACGTTTGGCACTGGAGGGAAATGTAAGGATCTGTTTCATCATGTGATTTGTAATCTTTATCTTATTTACAGGATTATTGTTCTGGAATTTTCAGGGCAAATGTAACATGCTTGTCATCATATCAATTTCTCAGGTATTTCTACCCTTTCCATTTTCAAGATCAAACAAAGTGTTGTGGAGAATTTTTGACAAGATTTTGACTGATTATCGGGACTGCCTCAACCATCACGATTACTATGACCTACTGTCTTGTGCCAAATCCAGATTTCAGCCAATCCCGTCGACTTGGTTGGGTTACTAGTCACGTTTCTTGTAACCCGGCATTCAGAACTGTGTATGCATGTGGTGTTCATAGTACCGTTCTTAGCAGTTTTACTCTGTTACATAATGGAAAGTGTAAATTCCTCTACGAAGGATCCAAGTAATCCAACTTACATAATCACACAAACAAGAGCAAGGCATAAAAATGCATGCCATTGATCACACGTTGTATCCTTTCAGTCAGTGTATGGAACTGTTCTCGCTGTTCATGTAATGTTTATGTTCGCTGTGTTTATGTTCTATTTGCGATCTCCAGTAATTTCATTTCAATCAAACGAAGATAGTCCATGAGACCGTAAGTTAAAGGACTATCTTTTGTTTGCTTGGATAGTTGATACTCGAATTGTAATATGATGACTAATATCCTTTGCAACTCTGACCGATTCTTCAACACGACTTGCGTTCTATACCCGCAGGCCACAGCCAAGTCTATGGCAAAAATGATGGATACAATAATTTCTTAACTGAACTCCACAGATACTTGAAAAGCCATGTTTTAGACTTGAACTCATCACATTTTCCGGCACAAATTTTTCTTCTGCGGTAAATCGGTAATAAATCTATCTTAACCCGCGCCGTGGCCGTCCCTCCGCCACTGCATATTTGATGTTTTATTTTCAGGTGCAACCTCTTTTAATTTTTTACCAGGTATGCATCGAGTAAACCTCAAACATGCTTTAATAAGCAAACAACGCATAAAAACTCCATACAAAATTATGTTATGCGGAAGCGTGCATATCTCCTGTTGAGCCACTGCTGCAATGTGTCCATTGTCCATAATAGTACGATATTGTCCGTTTTGGGCCAAGCCCTCACGGATTTACTCGCGGGCTCCTTTCCAAAAGGCCTCGTACTATTATATTCTTTGGGCACTTATGAAGATGCTTTTCACCTTTACACTACCGACGTGGGATTTAGGTTTGCACCCTAATAAATTAATATTCTCATAAATATTAATTTCCTAATTTTGGATGACACTAGACGCAGACCTCCTTTTTATGAGTTGATCTCCTTTCAGATGAGTCATTTTCGTTTGAAACAATAAGACGGAGTTTTGAAATCATTTATGTGACTATTCTTTTGGATAACAAGTAACCATAAGCCGTAACACTAGTTAAACCATTATGGTTACATTTGAGTTTTGACCATAAAGTGATTACAAAACTCCGTCTTATTTGTTTCAGACGAAATAAAATTGGGCGTTTAAAACAAGAATTTGCCTCTTTTCTTTTTACTAGTTAAACGTACGTAATAACCAGCAAACAACGCAGAAAGACGTGATTGTCTTAACCCATGTTGAGTTGATGAGTTCTGACTCTTTTATTCTTCACGGCAAGATCACGCCTCTTGAGTAATAATGAAGAAAACATACACAAACATTTAAGACTTACGGATAAGCTTATTATTACTACATTACATAATCTCACTTTTGCATGGGATTGTTCTATACACTTCTAAACAACAAACAAACAAATTAACAAATGACATCATTAACTAATTAAATTAAACAAGACACCTAAAATAGACTTTTTTTACCTAATTGTTTTTTTTTTCTTTTTTTTTCGAAGCGACAAATAATAGATTCGAGTATATTGACTTTTAAGCTCACAAGAGAGAAGAAGGAATCAATGAATCATGAATATAAATTTTAATGGCAATGCATACATTTCGTGACGTGTAAGACTTAATTTGGCTTCTACAAATATAATACTACAACTTACTGTTTATTATTTAATTAATATACTCCACATTTTTTTTGAATTTTTTAGTAGCATAACAATATAGAAATCTTCAAACTATATATTGTGATCAAAGTTTTTCATTAAAGAGTACTTGGTAATTTTGATCAAAATATTTCTTCATTTAATATATTATCTTTTTGTTCATTGATTATGAAGATTGAGGTAAATTCTGTAATAATTTGATCAAAATTCAGGTGCCCTTTTCATAATTTCCTAGATACTTGGTGTTTAACTGACTTTTATGGTAAGTTTTTTTTACCCTTTTTGGTGGGTAGGTGAGTTTTTTTTTGTCAACTTTTGTTTTGGCTTGAGTTTTATAAGAAAAGGGTTGACAAAAATGTAAAAGTAGAAAATTACGGTCATTTGTTTACCTGTATTTATTACGAGGAGTATTTTAATTAAAGGTAAATAAATGATTAGGACGGAGGGTGTATATCGTAAAATGTGAAATGTTGTTCTATATACAGTTGAGGGATAATCATTGATGTATTATTATGTGAAAAGATGTACCAACTTTGATTGTTGGGTCAAATTACATGGATTTGATGTCTGATTGTAGGACGGGACGGGGATATTAGCTAGCTAAGCTGGTAAAGTTTACGTTTTCTAGTCGGTCTTTTGTGCTTAAAAGAGGAATTCGGAATGATGTCCATATGCATATCTGTATTTGAGCCCTGCCTTCTTTACCGAACCCTGAAAGTTTATTCTTACTGTTACTTCCTGTTGTGGTTATCAAATTTACCTTTTTTGCTTTTTTTTTTGTTTGTTTGTGTGTGGATGTAAAGAGTTCCAATGGCAATACAATTACAAGGGAAGAGTGATTCTATCCGCCTTTTTTTTTTTTTTTTGTAAAATGAGTCACAAAGGCGGTACAATATTGGAAGATGGGTGATTCGAACCTGAAAGTAGTATTCTGTTTGTTAGTTGTGATTCAGTAAAATTATATCTTATGACTTATGGACATTTTGACTAATGGTAAAATTCTTAGTTGTACGTCTCTTTGAATTCTTTTGAGAAAATCTCAGAGAGTGATCTCAAACAAAATTTCAGATGATTGAATAAGTTGCTGCTGCTGCATAAAGTTTACAGAAAGGATTAACGATGACGACCGAGAGTCCAATCAGGATGTTAGAGACTCGTGATCCCAAGAAGTGGCTAACGTCTGTAGACCCGACTCTCTATTCATCACCTTTTAGTAATGCTTCTAGTCAGGAGGGATTTACCAAGTTTCTGAACGAGAGTGTCGTCGTTGGAGAACAAAGTCGGATGGGGCCTGCCAGAAGTGGTAGCGCCCCACCAACCGTGGATGGGTCCATTGCTGCCTTACGGAGTTTTATGGATCAAAAGAACCCGAGCATATCAAATTCCAGGAGTGAATTACCAGACTGTGATTCTGAGGAACTCATGCGCTCAGATCCATCGTACATTGCATACTATCATTCCCATGTTAATTTAAACCCAAGACTTCCTCCTCCTATAATATCACATGAGAATCGTCATTTACTGCGACTTATGAGAGACACTGGCGTTAAGAAGATATCAGTAGCTGATGGCCTACTGTCTACTCACAAGGAAGAGCCTGAAGAAGAAGCGTCATCCCCACAGACTTCCAGTGATCAGAACCAAAGTTTTGCAGCTGGTCATGATAAATGTGCTCTTGATATCGTGAAGGTTTGTTTATATACTCTCCTATGAGTCCTATGAAACGGTCTTATTTTTAAATGAACTTCATGTTCTGTTTTACTGTTGAGTGTCCGTCCTGTATAACAGTTTGACGTGTTAGATTGTCTGTATGCCTTGTTCTTTTCTATTTTAGTCAATCGCTTTGCTGCAGACTTGGGAAAGGACTCATGCATGGTTTCCCTCTTTTTCTTTGGTACTTTTAGGGAGCCCTCCCTCAGGCTGGTCCTCCTGGTTTTACGAAACCTGTTGAAAGGGAGAATCGTCATGTCACTGAGACGGCTTCAACTTCTGCGACCTGTACTGATATTCCTGCTGCTGTTTCTCCTAGCCCTAAAAATGCAGATTTGAAGAAGGAAGTATCAACCCAAAGTACCATTCGACCTGATTTTTCTGTAATGGATTCGAGGATGAAATCATTAGATGTTTCCGCTGGTTTAGTGACAGAAGATAACCAAAGAAGACTTGATAATTTGCACTTACATGATCAAAACGGAAGATTTCAAGCTATTGGATCTCAACACCATGTGATTCCTCAAGGATTATACGGTCTAAATCATGGCATGGAAAAATTCACCAATGTCTACCAAAAGTTGTCGGGAATGCAGCCTGTCATGCACAGCCCAGGACTTGTACCACCACTATATGCAACTACAGCGGCCCATATGAATTCCGCAAACCTTGTTCATCCAGGTCTACTACCAGCAGGGTTTCCTAGCCCGCAATTTTCCGTTGGCGGCTTCAGTACAAGTACTGGCCTTCATCATCCTCCTTTAGGTGGCTATATACATAACGATGCACGCCATTTACAAATGAACTTCATGAAGGCACCTATGGAGCCAATGACAGGAGAAATCAGTCCGCACAGAAGTCAAATGATGTATATGACCAAACCGCACATGCAAAATGCATTTGTTCTACGACCTTTTATGGGTCCGGTTCAAGGACGATACATTCAACCTGGCATTCAGGAAGCACAGCCTGCTGTTCAGCAGAAAGATGCTGATGTGCCTTCTTTGACAGGTTATAAGGAACTTAGTCATCCTGTAACTGGATATTTGAGCATGTCCCCTTCGATGCACGGGTCTCACAGTGGGGTCAGTTACTATGGATATTCTCCAAGCAGTTACTATGGTTATCCCCCAAGCGTAGTAATGCCACAATTTGCAGCGCCTTCACCTGCAGGACTTGGATCTCCAATCTCTGGGATTAATCATCCAGGGCTCGGGAATGATCTCATAGCGTCCGAACACTCGTCTAGAATTCCGTCTGCATTATCTGGTTGGAAAGGGCAGAGGGGACCTGAAAATTCTGATGATGCCAAAAGGAATTCCTTTCTTGAGCTGCTTAAATCTAGCAGTTCCAAGAAGCTTGAATTATCGGATATCTCTGGGCAGATCGTCGAGTTCAGGTAGGTTTATATCATCTTTTGTGTTCTGCAGTGAGTCTCTTGTAAGACAATCTTTCAATTATTTGCGTGATATCAATTAAAATCCATAGGAAAAGAATCACTTAGACGTGACTCGTGATATGGTGTGTCAGTGTAACTCTACTTTCACTGCAAGCGATAGAAAGATCAATCGCTAAGATTATGGAAATGATTACTAGCTAAAAGAGTCATTATCGATGTTAACACTATTTCATACAAGAAATTGTGTTCTGTATTTTGTCTAGGATTCAGTGTATAGTCTCCTTTTGTAGCTTATTCACGGTTGTTGATGTTCACCTGCAGTACCGATCAGCATGGTAGTCGATTTATTCAACAAAAGTTGGAACATTGTAGCACCGCTGAAAAGGATTCTGTTTTCAAGGAGGTTCTTCCATGTGCTTCAAAGTTAATGACTGATGTATTTGGAAATTATGTTATTCAAAAGGTGCAGATTGACATTTGCTTTCGAATCGTTATCTTTAATTTCTATCTGTAGATGATTAATAACTTCTATCTTGTCGTTGCTCTGTCATAACAGTTCTTTGATCACGGAACTCTTGAACATAGGAAACAGCTCGGTGAGCAGCTTACTGGACAGGTTTTGAGC
>JAOWBH010156788.1:0-11635 GCA_028566215.1 Silene coronaria | reverse complement strand
ATATCTTAACAAATAACAACCACCAAAGAAATGAAAATCAAAATGGATTAAAGAAACAATAAAAGGCAATGGAAAAAAATTGATGGCTGAACGATTAAATTAAATAAGAATATGAATTGAGATGGGCTAGTTTTTAGAAATTATTAAATTGAAGAAGATTGCTCGAAATATTCTTAGGAGATTTGATAGCCATTAATGTAGATGTTGTTTTCCATTTCCTTTATTTTTCTTTACCGTATATTCTTGTAGTTTAGGAAACAAAACTATTTATGTCAACAGTTTATTATTATAGAGCAATGAAATAAGTAAAGAAAAAACAAAGTCTTCTTAGCAAATGAGCGGGAATTTTTTTAATATAGAGCTGACACGTGTATAGGTGGTTCTTCTATAATAATTATATATAGATGACATGAAAAGGTACCTGATTTTTATTAAAACTATTTGGTAAACTAGCTGAAAAGATACCTGATATTTGTCAAATGACATAAAAGGACATGCTTTAATATAATTTCCAAATAAATAAAGGGCAAAAGGGGTAAGTAAAAGTAAAACAGGTACCTAAAATTTAAAATGCTACCCTAGGTAACATTTCGGCTATGTTTGGTAAAACTAACTGAAAAGCTAGCTAAAACTGAAAAGTTAACTGAAACCTGAAAATGTAGTTGAAACCTGAAATGCTAACTGAAAAGGTAGCTGAAAATTATGATCTGAAAAGGTACTTGATTTTTATTAAAACTGTTTGGTAAATTAGCTGAAAATGTAATATTTGTCAAATGACGTAAAAGGATATGATTTATTATTATTTCCAAATAATTGAAGGGTAAAAAGGGTAAGTAACATTAAAACAGGTACCTGAAATCTAAAATGCTACCCTAGGTAGCATTTCTTTCAGGTAGCTTATTTGGGCAAATAAGGTACTTGCCAAACACTACAAAAAGAATAAGCTGCCTGAAATTTTTGACAAAAAAGTTACTTTTGTCAAATCAGGTACCTGAAAAGGCATGCCGCATGCCAAACAAAGCCTTCATTTTAGGTAGCTTATTTAGGCAAATAAGCTACTTGCCAAACACTGTCAAATGAATAAGCTACCTGAAATTTTTGATAAAAAAGTTACTTTTGTCAGGTACCTAAAATGGCATACCAAACAGAGTCGTATTGTATATTTGTAATTTCAGCTTTGAAATTTATCATTTCATGTTAACTTCAGTATCTATAGTTATTTTAGTTAACTTCTAGTTATTTTAGTTCTCACTCCCGTGATTATCTCCGAAAATCGACCTTATAATTATCAAAATCAACTTCTAACTATATTGGCCTATTGGGGATGTTGATACATGTTGCTTAAAACTTGTCGAAAAAGAGGAATGTCATTAACACCAATCATTCCATACTGCTTCATGAAGAGTTTGTAGACGCCACTTTTATGGATTTAAGCTATGAAGTTGAATTATCGTCTCTTTGAATAAACCAAGCATGAATCAGATACACCAGACTGATTTTTTACACCTCAAAACCTAATTTAGATTAAACCAGTGCCAAGAGGATAAAAAAGGACTACCACAAATCAAAAACTTGGATGTCCATTTTACCGGCCAAAACCTAAAAGTTCTCTCTCATGAAATGGTCTAGCTCACTGAAAGTGAGACAAACTCATTTGCCTATAAAAACAGTTGTGTACGACCGTATCTTCTGAAGTTTAGACTACTTAATCTGAATCCGAAGAAGCATCAGAAAGAGGATCAAGTGCCCTCACCATTTTAGAGAGGGTCTCTCCCATATCCTCCACGTCTTCCCTTCCAAAACCCCAATTCTTTATTAACTCTCCACCAAGAGCTCCTCGTTGGATACCAAGTTTACGAAGGTTTTCCAGCCTGTTTGATAAGAATGGTAAGACAGCACTGCTAGAACGAAGTCTTGCAGCCATTGGGATCGAATGGACATCAAGCGATCCTTTCAGTACACAATCTGGATTGGGAGTACCAAGAAGTTGACCACTTTGGCTGACAGTATCAGAGAATATGGTGGGGAATGGTAAGGGAATTGGGAGAGGGCAAGTCGCCACGGAGAGGTGACAGAATCTAGGCCTCAGCATTGCCTGTTCGTAAGCAGCGGAAATAGCCTGTTGCACTTCAGAGACAGATGCTCGATGTCCTTCTGGGTAAGATAATATGGTAAGAATCAGATGATTATGCAAAGAATAACAGCAACAACAAAAGACACAGGAAGCAAATGATCTTGCCATTGGAGGTCCACATCTGGCAATCGGATAATCTTTATAGTTTGTACGTTAAACATTAGGCAGTTCGTATACTGGACAATGCCATGCCAGACCATGATATAGAACTACCTACAGTCTTTTGACTTTCTTTCTCACCAAACATTTCCATAGAAATGTGAGCTAAATTATGCTTTCACTATATGCAGGCATGCATACGAGTACCTTTTTTCTAACACTAGAGAGATGTGAGAGGTGAAGATATAAATATGTTTCTTCAACAGCAGAAAGAACGTGCAGATCTAAAATACCTGACTGAAGAGCTCCATTTATCACCAATGTTTCCACAGACTGCAGGTCTTCTGTCCCTTCTGATACTTCTGGAGTCAAAGACTGCAAATGGCTAAGTATAGGTTCTTCAGAAGGCTTCCCTGATTCCAGAAACATAAGCAATATTAGTTTGTAGAAAAAGAGCATAAGGAATTCAATATGTAAAAGGCTATATGCTAGAACAACTGATCTAACAAAATACCAGTCAAATAAGGTGCTGGAACTGCAGCATCTAATATGGCCACCATATTTTGTCGATTTTGGCCAGATAGAATTTGCACAATTTCGTTGATATTCAAAGCACCATAAGTACCGCTTGATACTGAAGCAGGTCCTGGCAAATCCATGCGGAAAGGAAGACTAAGAGAATGCAATGCAGCAGCATAGACTGCACTGCAATGATAAGGCTTTGCATCATTAACACGCAGATAAGAGGAGGCATTGCCTGCAAAAAACAGCATGAATTCTAAGATGACATTTTTCCAAATCATTCAATGATTATTACTTTGTTTTTATTTCACTGGAACCAAAAACTCATTTATTTTAGCTTTTGCATTATGATGAAATAAAGCAAAAATGACTTACTAAAGTGAGTGCACTAGTGTTTACTACAGTATGAAGTAGGCAAGTATTAGTCATTTAATGTGATTTTCGATTCAATTTGTTATTATGCTGGAAATAGCTTCTCCTTTATCTTAACACAAGGGTAATGTTGCATATATTGGCTCCCCCAAACCCACCATTTGTAAGAGTCTGAGGCAGTGGGTAATGTTTTGCGTAGTCAGTATTAGTTACGATTCTTGGTGTTTCACTGCTGAAAGGAATCAACACTCACCCAGTGAGGGTAAACCAACTGGCACGATCAATTTGCACAAGGGAGATAATCTTGCAAAAGAAACGGCATCGTGAAGATCCCTGGAGATGTTCCTTTTCCGGCTTGTATTGCCCATATGAGACCTAGGATCCCGGACAGTGTAAAGCATTACAGGAGTATTTGCATATTCATCTGCAATGTTCTGCAGAAAGTTCTCCGCCATGCCAGAAAAACCTCCTGAATCATCAACTAAAAATTGAATTCCCTGTATATAATGCCCAGACAGTTAATACAGTCAAATAGCAACGATGCAAAAGAGCTCACAAATATGATTATAACAGTAGAAACACCATAGATTACAAAAACTGTCAAACGAGTTTGTACAGTAATTTTCATAAAAGAGAACGGTCATAACAGTAGAAACAGCAGAGATTACAAATACGATATCTAGAGTTGCTGGTGTTGTTCGACTGTGCTACAACAACATATACCCCAATGCCTCAAGAGCACCCGTATGTTTGGTGGTGGGGATGGTTGGGGAGGATGTATGCAGCCTTGCTTTATTCCATCATAATCAAGAAGTCCAGAACAAAAAAAAAATATTCGAGTATTTGGCTCATAGGAATCAATGGAGAAGGTTTTCAAGTGTCATATGTACGAAATTAATTTTATAATATAAAATTACCTTCAATGGTAGCAATCAAAATAAAGTAAATTAATTGATTGGATTCTTTGAACTCGTGCATAAAATCTTGGCCACTCAATCATAAACAGTGGACAAAACACATCTCTTGGAGACAGCAGAGATGACCAATCCCGTCATTACAGGATAACAACCAAATATACAAATTATAGCCTAACCCTTAGTTAGCAGAGAGACAGTTTTTTCTTCAAAATTCAGCAAGCAGATGCTAGGAGAAGTTAGTCGGATACAACAGAATACTAGTGGTGACTAGACTGCCACTAGATTAATAGCCCATATGACCAGGGTGATGTGAAGTGCCAACAAAGATGGTCCACAATATAAAAACCAGGAACTCGAGGTTCCAATTAAACATTTAAATTGCTACTCCCTCCATTCAAGACCAAATGCTACAAGATGTCATGGCACACTTGCCAATGCGAGATTTGGGACGTAAATATCTTCAATTTTACATTATAAAAAAATACAAAAAATTGATATTCTAATTGCATTTACAAAGACGAATTAAACAAGATCCCACATGAATATATTTTTTCTTATATATTGCAAGAAATATCGAATATTCTCTTCGAACATGATTAGTGTCAAAATGTGAGATGTAGCATTTGGTCTTGAATGGAGGGAGTATAAGTTTAAGGTGATACCTGTATATGATCACACTCTTCTAGAAAGAAACGAAGTCTTTCATTCATCTCCTCGCCTCGAAAACCTTCAGAAAAAACATCTTTTCCAGCACCATAGTTATTAAATTCCTGACCATCCATCCATAATCCACTTACTTCATATATACTCTGTGGATGATAATGAACTTTTGAGAAATCTGTCCAGAAATGGACATCATTTTCCAAAGATTCTACAATATTCATGTCTTGATTATCATCCTGGGACTCAGCATGTACATTTTCGACACCACTCGGCTGATTTTTCTCTTCATCGTACAAACGTTGCAAGAACAAGTTTCGTCTCTGACGCTGAGAATGTTGGACAGAAAGACTACCTCTCCTGCAAGTTGATCTTAGGACCTTAGTTCTTATGCATGAAAAACTAAGACAGAGATCGTGATGCAAAAAGAAAGGGCAACAGTGGCTAAAAGCCTAAAATCAACAGAATGATGATAACATAAAATCACAAACAAAAAAGCACAAAAAAATATAGTTGAAACTTCGAAAACAGAGATCTATTAGTAGGTAAGTCAATATGCTCAGTCATAACAACATGATATTATATAGACAGGGTTTACAAGGAAGTGTTTTTTTAATGTCATGAGCAGTATTTTTGTCCCAACATAGACATAACAGAGTCAAGGATTATATTTTCCTGTTCATTAATTTGTTTCTCTGTTCTGCATAAAATTCTTAGCAATCAAACACATAAAACATAGAAAACTCTTGCAAAGTAACAATCCTTTAAAATCAAACCAATAACACCAAGTCTCTAATGTAAGCAAAAATTAATATCTTGCAATTGATCTCATGACTGGATACGTTGACAACTTATCGCTCTCAGAGTCTACAGACATATGGGTGATGAGATTTCCACATTTCTACAAAATCTAAAACATATGATTCCTCAAAAGACATTACTGGACAGCATTTTAAATTGCAAAGAAAGAAGGCCAGCCAAGGCAGCCATACCAGGTAGCAACTGAAGGCGGCAATTCTGGAATTTGATTATACAATGTCCCACTTGAGCTCATTGATCCAAGGGTTCCTGCTCAAACCACAAAACATATGTATCATGAATTCAGATACCCACACAAAATTTCAGCAGGAAAGAGGGAGAAACGAAAAACATACCCTGGTAATTTACAGAGACTAACCGCGGAGTATATGTAAGAGCACCCTGCAAACAAGAAAAATCATGATATATACCTTCCTCAGAAGAACATGAACAGTCCTATAAACAAGAGCAGATAAACATGCCCAAAATGTTAACTTACTGAAGGGTTAGCAAGTTAACATTGATGCCGACTAGCAAACACAGAGTAAATCCGTAACTGACATGTTCTTTCGGCAAGGAGAAGTGGACAAGTGAACTTAAGAAATAAGAGAATGATTACTCAGCAGTGCATGTTAACGACTTACACTTTGTTCGGATGAAAGGATTTGTACCAGGGAAGGGGAGAGAAAGGAAGGGAGAAAACCCCCTTGTTTAGTTAGCAAAGGTGGGAGACTATTAAACAAAGGTGGGAGACTATTAAAGGCGGAGAGATCTATTTTCGCAACTACATGCCAAGTTATAATCCCTCCAACACGTTGAGGGAAAACTCCTTTTCTCAACCCCCTCCCTCCCTCCCTCCCTCCCTTTCCTTTTCTTTTCTTAAAAAAAGGGTTAGATCAATAGGCAGTTCATAAATGTGAAGACACCTAGTCATAGCTCCATAGCAAAAACATCCTTTCGCTTCCACATCCAAGGAAAACGAAACTTTAACAATACCAAAAAACCCATGTTGGAGAACCACATGCCACCAATATTAGGCCTCGCATGTTGATCTACTTTCTCATCAAAATGATCTGAGTGTATATATTTAATTTTGTCATCTAGACAGATTCTAGCATGAGCTCTGAAGTACTGGGATATCTAAAACCGCCTCACGCATATTCTTAGTGAATCCTTTTAGAGAAGGCAACAAAAGACGACTCATAGACTGTGGAAAACCAAAAAAAAAGTCATAAGCACACCACCAAAATCTCATTTTGCCCACACTATCACTGAGATAGAAGAACATCTAAACTAAATTAACAACTGCTAAATGTTCACTTGATTAAAAAACCATAAACACCTAAAAAGGTGGTATCCTACTCCTACGGTGTACAGGGAAATAAAGTTCTGTAAGTCACTAAATGTAGAATACAAAAGGGAAAAAAACTAGTATAAATCAGCAGATAAATGTCCTAAACGATCAAAACCAGAAAGCTCAAGAAGCTATGACATTATGTAAGCACCTCCAGAGCCTATGAGCCAGCTTATATGAAAAAAACGAGTTACTTATCTTACCTCCTGAGTTTCTCCACTGCGGTAGAGCACGTCCATGTTTAAACCATGATTCTTGAATACTGGATCAGTATCAGGCTCACCAACCAAACCGAGTAATTCATCCTATTACAAAGAAACTTTATTAGAACTGAAACCACACAACGGCATACTTTTAATTCCTCATTTTTCTCAATATACATTTGTCTAAACTATTTGGGAGCAGGGAAAAATAGATGATGAACATGACATAGCTTTTATAGAATAATTACATCAGGCATTCCACATTTAACAGTCAAATATACAGCAACAACACCAACAATATTATTACAGGATCGCCAACGCATCAAGAGATAAAGAAAATTCTCCTCATTTAAATTAGAATGGGTTTATACCTACATTTATAACGAAATAAGGATTCTATGACAACTTCCAAAATGCGCTCTTCTCGTAGAATGACAACTCTATCATGTATCAAAAATTTCAGACAATGAGCTTATATAGTTGAAGAATATAAAACACTACCAATACATGCAAACAACACTATACACACAAAAGACGACGATGGAAAATGCCCTGCAAACACATACTCCCACTCATTTGTTTGTTTATCTTTTTTGTTGTTTGTGAGGAGTATTTTAATCAAAGGTAAACAAATGATTGGGACGAAGGGAGTACTTCCTAGTTACGGCATTTGCACATAGACCACTTTAATCCTTTTAAAGGCGCAATCATAAGACAGTTCCATCTAACACAACATCAGAAGTGAAGGGAAACAAATACTGTGCAGAAAGATATACTCAGTGCAATATAAAAATCGAAAAATACCTGAAAGTTCCAGAAATGTGAGCCAATGAAATTGGCAAACCCTCCAACTTGTATAGTAATGACTTCTCTCATAATGGCTGACAAATAAAATGACAGAATTAGACATTATACGAAGCCAAAGACATCGAAATTATGAAAGCGCAATTGAATACAAATCCGATTATTTAAAGAAGCACTGAACAGCTGAGCTCTGCTGAAATTATTTCAAAAATTCCGCAATGCACATAAGGTGCTTGATGAAATGTCACCTACACAATTCTTGAACCGAATAGGTCTAAACCTAATAATCAAAACGGAGTAATTTTTGACAATAGGTCGCAAGTTCGAAGCCCCCGTCCTATGATGCTGTATTGGCCTTGAGCTCGAAGAAATTTATTCGTTTCTTTTTAGTTTTCTATTGGTTTACTAGCTATATAAATAAAATCAGTAATTACTGTGAAATTAAACTGGTTAAAATAGTTGGAAACCAGTACGAGTAACAAATCTGAGTGATACAGCAGGCAGCACTATGACAATCATAAAAGAGCGAGTCTTGCTTGTGACGGTCATAAATCATTCAATCAATAGACAGACAGAGATATACGAGTCGTACCTTGTATGCTAAACCCTTGAATTTACTCAACAGAAAATGTAAAGCTTCAAGTTTTTACGTTTCTGGAAGCAGAATTGAGAAGAAAAAAAAAATGAGAAGAGGAGGTCAAACAGTCGGGGACGTATTGCAGATTTGCGTTGGCTAGCACGTAACGTACCAGTTAATAAAAGGACTTGAATTGACTTGTTTGTTATGTACCTCTTCTGACTTCTGAAGTCCGAAATGGTAATTTCACACAATTGGCTTATACAAATACTATTAGTGAATAAATACGATGAAATGGATAGACTTAGACGAATATTAGTGGTACCTAGTTAATAAAGGACTTGAATTCACTTGTTTGATGTACTCCTTGTGAGGTCAGAAAAGGTAATTTCACTAATTTACAATTTTACACAATTGACTTACACAAATATTAGTGAATAAATACGATGAATTGAGTAGACTTAGACGAATATTAGTGGGAAAGTCTAGCAACATAAGACGACATGAAGTTCATCACAATATCAGATGCGACATTCAATGTTCCTAGTGGGATAGTATAACAACAGAAGATGCGCTAAAGAATGAAACTCCATTGCCAATTCTCCTAAAACAATAGAAAGAACTGTCTTGACGGATTTTTATCTGTCACACATGAAAATTTGTGTTGAAAGAAATAGACCTAAAATGAGAGTTGCAAGTGGCAACAATGCTCACATCCTTTTGAATGGTACTTAAATACTTTGACGGAAACTTGGATGTTCTAAGCATGGTTGTAAGCTAAAGGGAGTCCGACTTGAGGACTACATCCGTCGCACCTGTTGTCTAGCCATTATTAGCCCATGTAAACACACATCACATAAGAGTAAAGTTGCGCACATCTGACCTCCTAACCTCGCAATTTGGGTGAGTCATTGAGATAATGTTGTTGAAGTGATTGTAGGTTAAGATTGAGTCAAAAAATAACACTTTTTAAACCCCTTCTCAATTCTCAACTCCTGAGTCATTGAGTAAAGTTTGATCTCAAATCTCTTAGTTGCATGCAGTAACCTACAATTATTAACACTAGATCTACAGTGATGTATTATAATTCTTGTTATCTGCCACCAGCCACCTCTGCTTTGAGCCAAGTCCGGAGACGCTGAAATTAGCTATATTTAAAATCTAGTCTGAATTCCATGTTAAAATATTATAATTTTCAAAATAAGTATAACCAAATAAATGAGATAATTAATATTTTTTAAAATGGACGACTCTCCGTCCTCGATCCACTCTCGACACATCTGCCGTGAACAACAAAGTCCAAATAAAAATGCCAAGGAAAAAATCTTAGCAATTCAATATGAATACAAAGATGATGATGCAACATACAAGCTAATATCCTAACTTGATAATGAATTGTAAGTCCCCGTCAATCGGTGATATTAAGTTCGTTCTGAGGGAGGCTGATTGATGCGCCCGACATCTTGAGAAAATGTGGAGTCAGGAGTTTTGAGACAGTAAACCCATGGAATGAATCAAGATTGAAGAGCTCTTTCAGCTTTTCGTCGCATAAGATAGTCTTCTTATCCAATGGATCCTGGAGATAATTAAGTAATGCAAATGACAAAAGTTAGCAAGCGTCATGTCTCACAACGTAAAGGTGTAATTTGAGCAAAAATTATAGGCTTTGATTATTTATAGGAATATAGCTCGAAGAAAGGCACGTTGCATATGGATCTAGTTTTAATCATGTAAGTATTGGGAATGATGCGCTTAATCACCCAAATACATCATTACACATCCTAATTGTCTGTTTCCGTGTTAAGAATCCATTTGGTTTGACGGAAAATATTCAGTGGAAACTGTTTTTGATTAGGAAATATAGTTTTAAAGAAATGAAGAGACAGAAGACGGAATAGAAGATGGAGAGCCTATATATGTCAGGCACAGAAAAAGTAAACCAGTGAAACATGAGGAAAGAGGAACGACAGCGTAACCACGCATTGTTCCTAGAAAATAACTAAAATAATCATGGCTTTTAGTTCATACAACTGAGCTCAAGTGAAAGCAAACCTGGAGTCGATTGTTTTTTATGTATATCCATAATCTCTTTATTACTTCAGGACGAGTTAATGCAATTTCTCCTGTACCCAAGAACCTTATAAGAGTATCTGAAAGTGGAAGAGGAGCAAGGAAGCCAGACAATACTTTCCTCTGCCGCTTTTTTTGCACTCCATCATCACATATATCTGGAAAAAATCAGACAAAGGGCAGGACACATTGAAAACTATGGATCCAAGAAAGTGGCCTAACTAAAACTCTTTATTCAAACAACATTAATGCAGTATCTCAGTGCCCAGCAATGCTGCACGCATAAGAGAATCATTTATAAATGACAACGTCTTGTGTAAGACTGGCATTGTGCTGTATGAAGTGGATTGTTGACATTAATATTACCATTCCACTTGGCAAAAATAAAAGCACATGAAGTGATTCTCTCACCTTCGTCTCTCCCCTGCTTCCGTGGTTTGTCCCTTTTCAGCGACTTCACTGCAGATGTAGAAGTAATACAGAGAAGTTGAAGTATTTGGGAGGATTGTTAACATTTCAAAAAAAAAAAAATATACTGCAGTAGGTTCCACTTCGGAGCATCGGTCCCAGTAAGAGAAGAAGTTGAATCTGCGGGTATCACAATGATTTATTCACTCACCCTCTTCCTCTTTCCTCTGCTTCCTAACTTTGTCTTCTTTAAGCGGCTTAGCTGAAATAGCAAACGCAATACAAATAACTAAAACACAGTTTCGGCAATTTAATCTTCACATTTACCCTTTGTTTAAATATGAGAAAAATAAGAGAGGATGGGGGAATTTCCCTTGTTTGGTTAGCGAATTACTTTGAAGGATTTGGGAAATAGAGGAAGGTATATTCCACATAGGATCAAAAGTCTCATTAATATAAGATGTCGAATCTACGGTATGTGCACAAGTATTCATTCACTCACCATCCTCCTCTTTCTCCTCTTTCCACGGTTTATCCCCTTCCAGTGGCTTTACTGAAACAGATCAGGCAACACCAATAACTAAAAGACACTTTTGGCAAAACAAATACTGACACTTACCCTTAGTTTGGTTGGATGGATGGATAAGTAGGGAAAGGGAAGGAGTGACTCAAGGGAGAGAATTTTATTTTTTTGGATGGCAAAGTGGATTGGAGAGA
>JAOWBH010156787.1:0-20322 GCA_028566215.1 Silene coronaria | reverse complement strand
TTGATTTTGATTAGTTAGAAACTTATTATTATGTATAATATATATTGGGATTAATATAGAAATTTAACCTAGGAAATTAGGGATAACTGAAAACAAAGTAACTTGATGGTTGCAGAGCACTTAGCAGAGGTCGGCGGCGAGTAAATGCAACGGGAAAAAAGAACCGGCAGCCGGAGGAAGCAAGGGGCGGCGGCGGCGGCGACGTTGAAGTAGTAAGGGGAGAAGTGAGATCTGAGATGTGAAGGGAGAATTATTATGTTGTGAATGAATTTAGGAAATCAAATTTGGTTTCAAAACCATAATTTGGTGTGTCCAACAGACACGGGCCGTGTCCAACCAAGTTGGACCGTGTCTGACACGTTTTAATTTTTTAAAAAAACCAAGGACACGGTTTTAGGCGTGTCCGACACGTTCTCAGGCGTGTCCCAGACGTGTCCGTGTCCGACACGGTGTCCGACACGGGAACGCTCATTTCTAGGCGTGTCCGTGCAACCTAGGTGATATGAACTTAGGGGAAAAAAAAGAGATGGAAGGACTCCAACGTCCGTTACTATGAAAGTTTGATTGAGTTACATTGTTTTGGGCTTTTTATCTTAATTGGACCGGTCTTATACACGGTCTTATCGAACAATTTGTGATTTTCGTATTTCATTTTCATGCCATCCGACCCCACCAAGTCTTTTACACGGTGGAATGAGGTGAAGAATTAACCCCGCATAGACTTCCCGCCAATTCCACCTTCCGACCTCCATTAAACCTCACCTTTCGACCTCCATTGTTGGGCATGCTCAAGCTCTCTTCTTCTCACCTCCCTCGCTCGCTTCTCGTTTTCAAACCCATTTTTACTCTCCTCCCCTTCAAAACCCTCCATTTTCCCCGGAACCCTAACATTTTCCTTCTTCGACACGCTACATCCATGTCTTCCGCCCGCCCTTCCGCCTTCGACAAGCTCATGTCAGGCGCACGTGCCTCTGCGGCAAAGAAAAAGCCCCAATCCTCTTCTTCCCCTCAAAAGCGTAAAATCCTAAACCCTAACCCTAACCCTAACCCTAACCCTAACCCTAACGTTGACGAGGAATCAATCCCAAAGGAGGTAGATTCAGTGGCCACCCACGGTAGTGCTAGTGGTAATGTGAGTGAGGTGCCGCCCCAATCCAAGAAGTCGAAATTGAGTGTAAATGTTGACGAATATGTGGTCAATTTGAAGAAAAAACCGCCTAATTTTGACCCAAAATTGGCGGCGTGGTGGGAGGAAGGGGAGAAGGTGCCGTTTTTGTTCCTGGCGAAGGCGTTTGATTTGATTAAAGGTGAAAGCGGAAGGATCGTGATCACGGATATTACTTGTAATTTGTTGAGGACTGTCATTGCCAAGACTCCTGAGGATCTTTTGTGTGTTGTTTATTTTTTGGCTAATAAGATTGCTCCTGCTCATCAAGGGATTGAGCTCGGCATTGGCGATGCTTCGCTTATTAAGGCACTTGCTGAGGCGTGTGGTGCTACTGAGGCCGTCATAAAAAAGTCGTATAAGGTAATCCAGGTTTTGTGCTCTGGGATTGTGTAATGTAATTTAAGAAAAAAATTGATCATATGTTCTTGTTATGAAATATGGAGTAGCTGTTATTATGTTAGGTTTCTCTTGCAATGAGTGTTTAGTTCTTGTTATCTTGCATGGGTGTGGACATTTAACATGTGTAGACTTTCAATTTTGCATCGGTTTTCGGTTGAGTCTGGCATTTTTCCGGAGATGTATATGCTCATGCTACCTTGTTTTGGATGGTGCTACTGAAGCCGTGTTAAAGGTTTTGAATAATGTAATCAGCTTTTTGTTCCACAAGTGTGCATTTGTAGGCCTTTTGTTGTGGTTGGTTCCTGTTTCATGGCAATACATGACGGAAGTGCTAAGATGTGGTGATGTAAGGGAGATGTTGACTACTCGTTTCTTTTTGTGTGGGATAGTTGCTTCTTATTGTATGGCAAAGTTTTGATAGAACATTCTGATACTATATTCTCACCAATAGGGTCTTGATTTACTGGTTGGTTCAGAGTGAGAAAATGGGCACATCGGAAGATTTCATGAGTTTTTTCTTTCTCATGGCATCTTCAACTGTGAAACTGAAGTTGGGTATTTCTATTCTTTACATTACACCATTTTCGTTATTGATTGTCTGGAAACCTGTCCCAGCTAAGGTTGCATACTTCAGATTCCTTGCCCCTTACCTAGCTATGTGGAAACTATGTTGGCATCTTGTCTTTTAACTTTATATGAATCTGAAAACAAGAAATCCTTCAGAAGACTTTGATGAACACACTGGTCTACGTTTTCGAGTGGTTCTTATAAGAACCAATGTACAAAGTGCTTGAAATGAGGATGCGTAGAAAATATGAAAGTACGTATTGTTTATTTCTACAGTCTGGCTGTTTTTGGTGGGTTTCAACCTTTGTGAACATATTTTTTTTTTTCTATTCTTCCATTTATAGGAATTAGGTGATTTGGGGGACGTTGCGAAAGAAATCCGTTCGAAGCAAAGCATGATGCGTCAACCTCCTCCATTAACCATTGCTAAGGTTTTCAGTACGTTCCACCTCATTGCCCAGGTGAGATTTTTCATTACTAATAACTGCTCCTGTTCATTTCTTTCATCTTACTTTTTTGCTTGTTGTGGAGGACAATTTTCATCCCGGGTTATTCACCATTCAGAAACAGTCTCTTTGTATTGCTAACACAAGGGTAAAACTGAGTAAATATTAACCCCCCTCCCTCACCCTACCCCACAATTTGCGAGAGTTATCGAGCAGTTAGGAGGCTCGAGACCTGGGGAACAGAAAAGGTTGCTAGGGGTAGAGGGAGGCCAAAACAGATATGGCTGAGAGTGATAGAGCACGATATGAGATTTCTCGGGCTTGAAGAGGGAATGGTGACAGAGAGGGCCCAATGGAGGGAAATGATACATGTGGATTTTTAGTATTTGCTTTTATTTGAAATATTTAGTGTTTTTATTTATTTTTTCAAAATTCCTTTGTTCGTTTTGGATTTATTACTCATTTTTGCCAAAAACTTTCTCTATAATAATACTTTGTTTACTTTTAATGTATTCTGGACCATTAAGTTTCACTTCGATTTTCAAAATCGTTTTCAACTATTCTCAATTTAACTCCTTAAGGTTTTATGAAAGAAATCGGCGTGTTGATTTTAAAACCTATAAGTTTACCTTGTCTTTAGTCTTTTGTATTATGTTTCACTCCCCATTTGTTTTCCACTTTTCTTTTTCTATATTTTCGCATTTTTTAGGTGTGCTATCATCAGGGATGGTTCTAAAGGCTAAAGGATGATTCATGTCAGCGGACCCCAAATTATTTTGGCGTTGTTGTTAGAGGAGTTAAGGTCCAAAAAGTCACTGTTGACTATGGGATATAACTCATATAAGTGCCTTATACTTTGATACAAGTTAGATTGTAAGATAGTCTCTTTTCATGTGTCTATTTGCTTTTTAATATTTTATGGTCCTTAGGTAGAACCCTAGCTCCTAGCTGTGTGTAATATGGTTGCTTTAATATATTGCCATGTAGTAGTGACGTAGTGTAGCACACTAGTTGTAGAGCTGATCAAATGCCTCAAGCCCATAGGCCCGACCCGACATGGCCCGTTTTTTGAAGGGCTTGGGCCTTTTATTTTGGCCCAAAAAAGCCCATGGGCTGGCCCAAAAGGCCCATTGTACTTTTGGGCTGGGCTTGGGCCAAGCGTTTGGCCCAAATTTTGGCCCGGCCCATATTAATTAATTAGTAAATGTTTTTTTCTTATACAGTTTGTTAAATTAGCATTAATGTTATATATAATTCTTTATAAACTCATGTATATAATTATTGGGATTTAAAAACGATGTTTACCAACATAAATCATACTCCCTCCGTCCCGGTCATTTGTTGTCATTTTCCTTTTTTAGGCGTCTCATTCATTTGTTGTCCTTCTATATTAGGCATGCCTATAATGGGTTATTTGATCATCCAATTTCATTGTTATCCACTTGTTGTGTAATAACACTACCCTCAAATGATCCCATTCCATTTTCTTAATCTTTGTGCCAAAAGTAAAGGACAACAAATGACCGGGACGGAGGGAGTATCTACTAGACATGATTAAGCATTCTAATGTTTCGATGGTTGTCTTAATTATATTATTGGAAATTATTTAGACGCACTTCATCATACTTTGTAGAATTTTTTGTATTAATTGCGTTTTTAAAGTACTAGATGAAGGTATTATGCTATTTATCTCGTTCGGTAGGTCGTAAATTTTGGGGCCCGAAAGCCCAATTTAGCCCATGAGGGCCGGGCTTGGGCTCAATAAATAGGCCCTCTCATTTGGCCCGCCCAGCCCGCACACATGGGCCATTTTTGTCATCCCGGCCCAGCCCAAGCCCGCATAGACCCGACCCATGATCAACTCTAACTAGTTGTAGTTTCTCAGTTTCGTGTTTGTTGAAGAATTTCAGAAAAAAAATGATGATTTTGATAGGCATTGAATTACTATGAGCGATGATGGAACGGTTTTTGTTCGAGCTAGAATGATGGCAAAAAAAATGAATAGGGCTTGTTTTATCGAGCAGTGGAGTGATGATCTTCGACTAGTCTATTTTGGAAATTTCCATGCACCTATAGCAGAAAAGAGAGTACAAATTGAGTAACTTTGATGTTTGTACGCCTCTCTGACCTACTACTGGTGGATAGTAAGTAGTTTTGTGAATTTTGCAACTACTTGTAATCTTGTGAATCCTAGCTGCTTTGGCCATGAGCTCTATGTCTAACCACACTTCTTCAAATATACTTCTGGTTTTATGAACAACTTTGACCACTATTTTCTCACAATATACAATAATTCAATTTTTGAAAAGATGCGTAATGCGAAAATAGTTGGTTTTGAACACTGTTAAATCAAATATGACAAATTTGACTTTGTAGCTTTATATATATCTGGATTCTGGAGAGATGAATGGTAAAAGTTAACTTTTAATATCAAAAAGGAGTATTTATGTGATGGAGGTAGTATCGAAACTAATCAGATGTTCTGGACTTATTTTGCCACCATGTTTTGTAGGCGACAGACAAGTTCTATTTGCTGATAAGGTTTTGAAGTTCACTGGGACCGGGAAAATGAAAAGGCGAATTCTTATAATCACAGATTACGCTCTGTACATTGTTGATCCCGAGAGCTACTCCCTTAAGCGAAGGATAGCCCTCGCAGCTGTCGAGAAGCTGTATCTAAGCAAATTGTGTGATAACTTTTTAGCAATTGTCATTCCAACTGAGTATGATATGCTAATGGCCAGCACTAGAAAGAATGAAATTGTTACCGTTCTGGTGGAAGCTACGAAGAATACTTCTAACTTTGAGCTAGATGTTATTTTCAAGAACAGGTGAATTTTCTATCATCCTTCTGTTATAAAAAATAATACTCTGTAGTAGGGACGATTGAACTCTGTGGCTCCAGAAGCTCATTCATTAACTTATCAATTCATCATTCATCAACTCATGCATTTGAAAATAACCTTGGATCGGCATTGACCACTATCAATTCTGCTTTAGGTTTGAGTATAATCCAGCTGCTGATTTGGTGAAGGAAGTCCATTTTGAGGAGGTCGAAGGTTTGTATGACCCAACTTATAAAAATAGGCTTTCAGGACTCGTACATGCTCACTTCATCTTAATGATTTCATGTTGCTTTGTTTACCAGGTGGTGTCAAGACCCGGATTGTACGCAAACCTGATGACGACGAATAATCTGTTCCATATTAATCCATTAAAGGTATCATGTTGCTAGCACATTGCCTCTACGTGTTCATATGCCGAGTATGAAAACCCTTTATACACCGTGTATATGTTCTTTCTTTAGTTTCTGTTTTCGTCTTCCATTGTCCAGTGTGCATATGTACTATCAAGTGTACTTCCAAATTCGACGTAAATTTTAATCAAGCTTTCGCGTATCAAGAGATTGGCTTACATTGGCGAGTTGCAGCCATTTGATGTGGTTTCGGTCGACGAGCTGACAATTATACATCCACATGCTACCTCAGTAAATTAAG
This sequence comes from Silene coronaria, assembly GCA_028566215.1. Classification (NCBI taxonomy): domain Eukaryota; kingdom Viridiplantae; phylum Streptophyta; class Magnoliopsida; order Caryophyllales; family Caryophyllaceae; genus Silene; species Silene coronaria. The sequence continues at coordinate 14,245 of JAOWBH010156787.1, read as the reverse complement.
GAGAGTATATGAGAAAATCATTATTGTAAACCATAGTCAGCTTCGGAACTCGATTCTTTGTTTCAGTTTGTGTAAACACGGTACGAATTGTTTAATATATTAAGGAGAGTATTTTTTTTTTTTTTGTTTCTGAGTAGCGTCGAAGTTTCTATTACATTATTAAAGGGTGATGTACTGATGTTCATTCATTTGACACTAAGTGGCCAACTAGTTTTTAAATGAGAATGGTGACACATTTGAAGCGAGTTTGTTTAATACCAGTGTAATTTTTGTTTGTGAGTTGCTTCGAATCAACTGCCCCCTACCCGAGCTGATATGATAGGCTCGGTAGTTGGTAGGCTCAGTCAACAGGCCGAGTCTCAGCTCGAGCTCAGATACTAAAGTATTAAAACTAGCCGATAAATAAAATTAAGGGAGACTAGCTTCCGAATTGAGCTGTACTAAAATTGGGTCAGGCTATGGACGAGCTGAGCTCGAATATGAGGCTGATTTTACCGGTTTGAGTTTCAAGCAGTAAAAGGGCGAGTTTTGATCAAACAGTTAACAGTCCAACAAACACCCTGTATCAAACATCAAACACTTCATCTTGAAGCTAGAAGCCCACACCTTAATTAGGTGGTTCTGTTTGGTAAACTAATTCATCCAACTTTTATTCTCTACAAAATGACAGACTAATATATTCCAAATCATGTGCCTCATAAATTCATAATCAGTTAATCACCAACAAAAAGTAATCTCAAAATAATCAAAAACTAATTGAATATGTAACAAAAAACAATTCTTGTTACAACTAATCTTCAACTACTAAAGTCAATCAATGTTTATTGTTGGGCAGAAGTAGATGTAGATGCCATGTCAACCATATGTGACAGTGATGCCGGTGTCGGGGTCGAAACTTCAGATGACGGTCGGGTGCTAGAATACCCTCGTCGGAGATCCTCAGCCATTTTGACCACCTCGGCCATTTTTGGCCGTCTATCCGGGTACCTCTCAGCACAGGCAATTCCGAGTTGTAGCATCGACACCATTTCTTCCTCCACATTCGGGTACTTTAAAAGCTCGAGGTCGAACACTTCAGCAGTCCACTCTTCTCTAACTACAGAGTTCACCCACCTCACTAGGGAGACACTCTCTCCTAGAGGCTGTTTTCCTGTAAGAAGCTCTAGGACTAGAACACCGAAGCTGTAGACATCTGAGGCTTGAGTTACTTTCCTAGGATCAGTCACTTCTGGTGCCCGGTAACCGATAATTCGGTTGATTGGTGGCGCCACTGGAGTGATTATAGTTGCTAGACCAAGGTCAGATATACAACCATAGTTTTGAGAGTTGATGAAAATGTTGGATGATTTTATGTTCCCATGGACTAGTTTGCCATTGTTCTGAGTGTGAATGTGTGCAAGACCTCTAGCTGCACCAACAACGATTTTCAGCCGGGTTTCCCAATCTAATGGCGTCGGGTTTTCTCCTCTTTTCCCTGCAAATTGACAGACACAATTCATTCATAAATACAAGAGTACATCAAACTATAGGTTGAATTTCATTTTTTTTTTATAGTAAAAGGACGATTATGATGCTGACGGATTTTACATCATACCGTGTAGCATTGTTGATAGGTTGCCGGCGCTGAAATAATCATAAACCATAAGTTTTTCCTCTTTGGAGTAATAGTATGCTCTGAGAGCAACCACATTGTCATGCTTGATATTTCCCACCACCTCCATTTGCTGCTCAAAATCCCGCTTTCCTACAGCACCTTCCTTGAGCCTTTTCACCACCACAGTAGTGGAATCCTCTAAGGCAGCCTTATACGTCGTTCCAAATGTACCTTTCCCGAGAACCTCAGCTGATGCTCTCAACAGATCCTCCAAGTTGAATGCAAAATTCGACCCTGCAAAGAATGTAATCTTCCCAAACTTCTCTTCTGGACTTTCCTTAATCCCTTTTTTCTTCTTAGAAGCCTTGATTTCCCCTTTGTCGGTCTCCGTTCCAGTCTTTCTTACACTCTCTTTGTTCAAGTAGAAAACAATAATCAAAACCGCAACCACCACAAAAAGCACCACGCAACTACCTATTATTATCCCCAACAAGGCTGTTTCACTTAACTTCTTTGATTTATGTGGTTGCGCCGGACCTGCAGGTTGGCTGGTGGCTGGACCAGGTGATGGCAACGGCGGAATGGAAACCGCAGGGGAAACATCATTTCCCGAAAATGCAGAACTAGGGAACCTACTAAGAGACTTAGGTAATGTACCATTTAGAAGGTTGTTTGATAAGTTCAAGTACTTCAAACTCGGGTTATCGATATCCGGTACTTGTCCGGAAAGCGAATTGCTTGAAAGATCAAGTGTTGTAAGGCTAGTCAAATTGGCAAGAGACTGAGGAATGCTTCCATTGAAGTTATTATTGGACAAATTAAGAACAACAAGATTCGGCCAAACCGAAAAGTTTAAGGGCAGAGGACCAAAAAACTTATTAAACTGAAGATATAAAGATGTCAAATTTCCCAACCTAGAAAAATCAGGTGGAAATGGACCTGACAATTTATTGTTCCTAAGGCTAAGTGTTTGTAAATCCGTAAGACGGCCGAGTGTGTTATTGGGAACCGGACCTTGGAGTCCGAATCCAGGCAATCTGAGAGCCACAACCCTGGTTTGATTATCATTGCAGGTTACACCAGTCCAGCTAGTGCAAACAGAACTGAATGGACTCCAGTTTAGATACCGGGAACGAGGCGTATTTTGTAAGAAATCAAGCAATGCTTGCCTGTCTCCCCATGGTTCACCATGAACATGTAGCAATGAAATTCCAAGCAAGATGATGAATTTTGTGAAAATTAACCGAAAGACCGCCATTTTTATAAAAGGAAAGCTGATCTTGATTGTCTAGGATATACTATAATCTACAAAAGAAGAAGAATTTTATATAAGTTGTGAAATACCATGATGTAAAATACTAAAATATAACATAATTTAATAGTAATTGTGCAATTATAGTACTAAACGTTGAGAAATTAATTGTCAACGGTCTATTATGCTAATAACAGTAATATAGTAAGAGCAACATTAACAAATTTAGTCAAGAAATTACTACTAACATAATTGCTTGATTAATATCCATATAAAGCTAGAAAAACATATATGTACATGAATATCGATACACAATACAGTAAGTCGTATGTAAAACGGTTTGACGTAAATATTTGAACTTACATGGATGATATAGTATGATTAAAACTTCAGGGTTGATGAGGCAGAGCATTCATATCAGTTCTTTGTGTAACAACTAAAGTTGCAAAATTTATGCATTTTTGTAAAAAATAAAAATGCATTAAGAATATGACAAGAAAGAATATGACCTAATTGTGTGAGATGCAACAATATAGGAGGAGTATAAGAGAGTTAATCATATGAATTATGAGAGAAATAATGATGAAAGAGTAGAGCATGTGAAAGATAATATATTTTTATTTGCTTGCAAAGAGGGTAAGTCATGAATGGAGAGAGAACACAAATATTGATGATGTACCATTAAGGGTAGTTAACTAACTAAATGCACTTCCAAAAAAAAAAAAAAAACTATTTAAATTTGTATATTAGACTGTCTTATAGTGTGAAACGGTTTTCTGTATATATAATAACATTCAATTATTCATAATAATAAATGAGTGTTTAACCTATAAGAAACCGTGTCTTCTAGATTTTGAGTCTGTCACCCTGGTAAAAAGAGGTAATTGACCTGATATATGTGGTTTGCAGGTTATCCCGTGTACTCGAGAATTGTAGATCAAAAAGAAAAGAGAATTGTCTCATATATAAGACGGTCTTATTCTATAATTTGTGTCGTTATGGTGCATGCATACTAGTGGGGTTTTTAAGTAGGTTGTGTGTGGGTTTGGTTGAGTTAATTTGGATTAAACTGCAATAATGATAATGATTAATTAGAATAATAAGAGTAATTGTTTATATGTGCGTAGGAAGAGGAAGGATGATGCATAATTCATAATGCATGTGAAAATGAAAAGTTGACAACTCAATTAAAATGTTTAATAAAATTCTTTGTTGCACCAACATGAGCCCTCCATTTACGCCATTTATATTGTCTTACAGGTTACACCCATTTTTTCCATTTTAATATTATGTTTCTTGCGTAAGATGGTTGCCATCTGAGCAGCCTTTAATACTCTCTCCGTCTCAATCATTTATTTACGTGTGACTAAAATATCTTAAAATAAAAAAGTCGAACAAATAATTGGGACAAATGGAGTACTCCCTCTGCATAAATATCATCCTACATGATAATTTAAGACATTTTTTTTATTTCTTAAGCATTTTACTTTTGTCTTATTCATATTATTTAACCCGTTTTAAGCACGAATTTGTCTTATGCATGTATGACTTTTGATAATTGCTTCATTATTCAATTGTTAGTCTAAGTCTTTAATAATCACAATCCGTAGTAGTGTTGAAAGCAAGCTGATTTTTAAGTTTTAATTTTAATTAAATTATATGGAAGATGGATTATTAGTGCCGTTTAGTAGAGTGTCATTGCGACAAAACGGAAAAAAATTGCTATGATCCTCACCTACTGGTCCATGTTCAGAAAATCGTTAATATACTATTCGCTGTGCTTATTCGTCATGTCTAAAACTTGCACGAGTATTATGAAAATAGCGTGTTGTGTTGTTTATGAAATGATTTATTCGCTCAAGAAAGAAAAAAAAAAAAGAGATGAACTAAGGCTTTATTTGAATACAAAAGTACAAGGGAGAAGAAGTGTGCAGCGGTAAGAGAGGAAGAATAGCGATAGTTAAAACCACCAGCTCCTGAGCTCCGTTAGTAATCCTGATTGGTACTCGTACCTGTGTTTGTTAACACCACAAAACATGTGGAGGTCATGCTTTGTAGCTCCGTCAATCTATTTACCCTATAAGGGAAGGACGGGGATATATCAAAGTACGATCCATCTGAGTACTTAGTCCACGAGAATTAGAGAACCTTTGGTACTTGTCAAAATATATACAATTTCACAGACGCCAGGGCTAATATATCTACACACTCAAGATTACTGACAAATTCCCGATGTACAAGTGCCAAGCTTAAGCACGAGAAATGGGTTTGGTTTACCCTGGACTAAACATACATCTTAACTGAGATGTCAACACACGCACACACAGTTTATATTAACTACTGCTAACTGTCGGGGTAATGTGGTTATCGACACGAGTCACACAGCAAACTATTTCTGTGGTCTGGTCGGATACACGCCACCTAATAATGAGACGACTGGTATTCAATTTTGTGCACCTTGCTCATGGTCACCATTAGACATTGAATTATCTACTTTCTCTAGTAAATTTTCGGTATTGATGTGTGAGTTCTCCTCATCTTCGTTATTCGCAGAAACCGCACCACTACCTTGTCCTTGCATTTTCTTCAACTTTTCCTGCAAGTAACATCGATCAAAAGAGAATATCAATATGAAGCGAAAAAATCATTATTTTTTGGTTCCACGCTATGCATGAAAAAAGTAAAAGGACTCCCTGGTTCCACTTCTTTTTATTGAGACCAAACAGTTTATTGAAAACACAAAGCAAACTACGCACATTCAAAAATAATTTGGATGACAGTAAAAAAATTACCACTAGCAAGCCATTATCGGATCTCAGTTTCTCTGAATCCGCTTCCAGCTTGTTAATTTCTGATCTAAGAGCCAAGTTTTCAGCAGTCAAAGCGTCAACTTTCCTTCCGAGATCTTCCATTTCAGCCTGCAATATGAACCAATATCCATTAGAGCAGAGTTGGAAACCGAAATGAAACTCAACTTTTTCCCAGGTTGCATCCAAACCTGTTTCCTCAGTCTTGATCTTCTGGCAGATTCTCGATTTGATTGTTTCCTTTTCTCACGTTTTAGCTCTCGCTCATCCTAAGAAATAACACATTGTGAAATTGAGTTTCCACGACACAGGGAGTAGTTCAAGGACTAGCTAAGAATAGTTTCAACAATCTATTATATAAATCGTAACCGCATAAGACAAAATTTCCAATCAACTAAACAAAAAAACTTGCATGCATTATGGTGAGCTTTAGACATTTAAATCAACATATTCGTCCAAACAATTTCCATGAATGCCTTTTACCTGTACCCCTACGGCAGAAGGCCTGTGTGGAGCAGCAGTAGCAACGGAATTTGCGTGAGGATGATTAATCTGAGGTGTAAGGACGGGAAAGGTTTCCAAAGGTTTGGTGGAGCCCATTGGAATGCCAGGAACTGTCTGCATATTGCATGTGCCTAGAGTACAAATGTTACCAATCAAACTAGTTAGCGACGAGAGTAAAATGTTTTCGCCTTTGGATAGATATCAAAAGTTACCATCTCACCCCATTTTTAATGGGGACTATAAACTTACCACTTTTTTACACTAAGAGGTGATATGTTAAATAAGTAGGGTTTGGGACATGAGATGAGACAGAAATTGAGATTGAAACAATGCTTTCAATTTACAAGGCCGGTATAAATATCAAAATATCAAGATGCAGTTATACCTGAGTCTGATGCCCCATTATAACTTCTACCACTGTCGTCTTCCTGGAATAAAGTCACAACATCAGATTATTGCTTTAGGAGCTAATAGAGACCTACAAGGGCAACAACCCTATAAGACAGAAAATACTCACTCTTGCTGTACTGCCATCACTTCTGTCACACGAACCATCCGTTCCGCAATCCGTGCTATTGCCAACATCATGAAAAAATAAAATAGTTATTATTAATAGTAAGTTGTTCAAATCATGGCATTATTCTGGTCTATGATATCGAATCACAGGCAATTTACTACAGTTTTGAAGATGACCACGCTAGTGCTACCTATGACAATCATGCAACAATCAGGATCAGGCCCAGGTAACCGATTCCGTGATCAAATCTCAAACAGAGATTTAATAAAATGGCTCCACTTGTCCAGTCATTTCCTAGAGATGCTTTACATCTAGTCAAACAACCACAGATAGTCTCTCCAGAGGTGTCACTCACACCCTTCCCTGGCCTTTTCCAAGCAAAACTAGGCTTGAACAGATAGGAGTAAAAAACTCGGTAGCTCTCGCCTATGTATCAACTCAAAGGCGTGTGATACTTCAATCACTTTTTTTTTTACTTTTTTTTACTCATTATATCATACAAAGTCATTCCAAAATTTTTTCACTTCTTTGTCTGTATAAAGCAACGTCAAAATAGATGACATACGTTAGAGACGACTACATTACACCATTACATCTTTTCTAATTAGATATGGAACCTATATCTTGATTGTTTTCTTAAAAAATAATCATTGAACTTCTGAGTTATATGTTTTCAAGAGCAATTCAGCAAGAAGCACTACAAATAAGTAAACAGATTGCTAGAACAAGAAAGCACACGAAATATGAGCACACAAAACTCAGAGGCCTTCAGCCCTTCACAGAGTTTGTAGCCACTTCATGCAAAATGAATTTTCAAATCTAAAAGAGTCTAGGAAGATGACTATCTCGGTCCCAAATTTATAAGTTGATTCTATAAAAAGTAAACTAAGAGCTACAATTATCTTCAGAACGATAATTCAACTGTACACATGGCCAGACAGTGCAGAAACCAACTTTTGTTACTCTCGAATTTGTAACGTAGGAGTATTAAGTTCTCTACTTGCTAGTGTTCAAAACAATCAGGGCAAAATTCAGAACTCCGGCAAGTTCCATATCATGGGAGAAAAAAAAAAGAGGAAAAAGAGAGAAAATAAAATTTGCTGAAACCTGTGTGACTGGCCGCGTGCCCCACCATTTCCAGCACTCTCAGCATTGCCATTTCCTGATGCAGCATTGAGATCAGTTTCTTTAGGCTTCTTTGTACAGCCATTATCATTTCCTGACGACCTTGTCGGAGTTTCCAAAGTTAGGGGAGTTGCGACCTGCATACACTAAGATGCAGTAGCATCATCCATGCGAGGTCCCTCGTCCAGCTATATGATATGAAATATACATCATGTATTTGACTGCCATTACTTTAGCCATCATAATGATATACAGCTCAAAATTATCAATGTGAAGCTTTTGGCAGAGATATTCACCCCTCCATCCCGTTTGTATTATCTCCATTTGACTTTGTTAGTCAAACTGTGTCAATTTTGACCAAAATATTTAGTTTTGATGAATCAAGCATGACAAACTACACTCGCTGATCACCAAAGTCAAGGGGGGACATGCGGTTAGTATTAATTAAAGTAAGGATTAAGGAATGACTGAAAGGGGACCATATTTTACCATTTGGCGAACGGATCTTTATTCCCAAAAGTAAACGAGTTTAAACATGCAAGCGAAGTTCAATGGTGCATCTAATATACAGTCAAACAGGAATGTGCACGGCCAACAAATATAGACCATCAATTATTTTAAAGGTCAATAACAGGAACTGATAACAAGAGAGAATGTGAGACACTTACAGCAGGTGCAGTAGAAGCCCCATAGATCCCTCCATGTGGATACATGGCTGTATAAGGTGATCCGTAAGGTGGCACCATCTGCCAAAACATGGAACAATTCACAGTTAGAAAACCACGTAAAGGAAAATTGACTGTTTATCATTTTCCTTTCTTTTTTCTTTTTCTTTTTCTTTCTTCTATTTAGCCTTTTTCTTTACATTCATTTATGTCATTGGATGTTTCAGCCCCAAACAAGTTGGGCTTAAGGCTCTACCATAAACTACATTATATATTTTTCTTTTTATTCTTAGTTTTGTTATTAGGAGAACAATTGCCAAAATTCAGCTGCTAAACACCAGGCAGTACAGTATAGTATGATGTGCAGCTACCTGTGGTGCCCACATATATGGGTGTGCGGCATGGCCAGGTGCAGCAGCTGGATTATAGTAAGGTGCTGGCATGGCTCCAGGTCCGTAATATGCCTTCAGCCAAAACAAAATCTCAGAAAAGACACAAGCAGCTTTAGCAGAGACCGAAAACAAAAGCAACAAGGCTAACGTGATGCTTGAATAATTAGCATATACTTGGTAATAACTACTTACTCCCTTTGTCACCGACCACTTTTATGCAAGCACAAGCATGTAGGGACACAACGGAGTATTAATTACCAAAATGGATTACCTAAACTATCAGATGGGACATAGCGAATACTAACTACAGAAGAAGATATGAACAACAAGCTTTCCCGTGAAGAAAAGAACTCAACTAAGGAATAATGTTACAGCATAAACATAAATGACACCTCAGTAAAGAAGGCAAACACGCAGAAACTTCACCTGAACAGCTGCCCAATCTGGATAGACATGAACACTGGTTGGTTCCTGTAAATTCAACTCAAATTGAAGGGGAAACAAAGTGGTAAATTAGAAATTTAAAACTTGGTAACTTCCAAAATTAAGAGTATCAATGTTGTTTCAGAAAACGGAAATGCGAAAACATTTACTCATATAAGCAACAACATCGGGAACAAATGGTAATGGCTGACTTACCTTAGGTGGAGAAGCCGGTTTCTCTGGTTTCTCCGATTTCGGAGTTTTCTCGGCTTCGTTGTTTCCCATGATGATCCTATTAGCCTATGAAAGCGGCACCTGAAATGTTCAACTAAAGCATATTAATATTCCTCTAGGAGCGGAGGCATAAATTCTAATTTTTGCATTAATCTTGTCGTGAGTTCACTCTAATATGGGTCATCATACTACAAGTCTACAAATGTAAAGAAATACAAAACATCAGTTTTACAAAGACTTGTGGGCTCACGAGACCCCACTGCCAATGATACACGCCTAAACCAAAAGCCGTATATGTGGGTTTGACAGGGTAGACTTTACAGTTGTTTAGGTCAGACCGAAGAAATGACAGTTTTTGGGCTACCTTTGATTCTAATCAAAATTAAGTATCAAAGCCATTCAATTTACTTGCTCATGCATCTATCTAAGTATCTAACACCAAGCCTACGTCTTCCCAATGACTGAAAAAATCAAGTGTACTTCCACAATTACATGCTTACGCGTAATTCTTACTTATTTCACCAAATTCATGAGATCATTCTTCCAACAATCTCCAATCCTCCCAATCTCTATACAGTGAACTAAACCTACTGAGCTATGAAGTCTAGCAAAACCCTTACAATATAATCTCCTTAACCCAAATAGTAAATCATAAGTCATAACAACTCTTGTATGAAACCGTCTCACATGCTACCCCACCCAAATCCTTAATTATCAATTTTAGGGTTAACGGGTCGAGCCTCGTATAAGTTTGTGTTTATTATCAACTACTACAGACATCCTCATCCTCCAAAAACAAATTAGAATAAAATTAATGCTATATCATTTGCACCCACCATACAATAATCACTACATAATTATAATTATATTTCTATCAAGGGGAACCCCACAGTATATCCTAAATCGAAAATCAACCTTTTTTCCTCCAAAAAATTCCAACTTTATCACATAAAACTATACTAAATCATAATTAATGATTTAATTCCCTTCACTTCAAGTTAAGCAAGCGGGCCTCCCTCAATTACATCAAAGACACAAACTTTTCAGCATAATTACATAAATTAACTAAACAAAAAACTCGGGGTTTACCTAGTACGCACCAAAGATAGCGGTTGCGGATGCGGGTTCCTGGTCATCCAAACAAATCCAATAAAGTTCAAATCTTTCATAATAGGGTTCATTTAAAAACATAAATAATTAACAAAACTGCAATGAAATTAACAATTTAACATACCTTTTTGATCAAATTAGCAATAACAACTCTTCAAATTCTCCTGAAAAAATGTACAGAAACAGAAAAAAACACAAATACCCTGAAAAATGTACACACTTTTTATGCTGATGTAATAAATAATTATTCTTCAGGATCACCTAAAAATTACAGAAAAATACAATTTTTGCCTCTAAAATTTCCCTGAAAACAATTAAAATATACAATTTTGTAGAGATTTGGAAAAGGGAAAAAAGAAAAAGGAGGGAAATTTGAGATTTATTATTATTATATAATTATTATTAAATTAAATTAAAAAGAGAATTTAGTAAAATTGGAGGGATAGTTGATGGTGATGCAGAGAAAGAGGAAAAAATTGAGAGAGTGAAAGGGCATTGAATATTGCCAGCGTTACATCCACGTCAGCTCCACGCCACGCGTTTTCTTCTTCTCTTTGCTTTGCTTTTCTTTTCTTCCAGCTCCTTCTATTTCTTCCTTTTTCAATTTTATTTTTTAAATTAAAAAAAAGTTTAATATATTTGTGTAAGACGGGTTTTATACTTGATTACTTGTAGTTGTTAAACAGATTAATATGGCAATTGTTTTTTTTTTATAACTAGTTCTAAACCCGTGCAAATTGCACGAAATTGTTGTTTAGATTGTTGTAGCAAGTTTTATGTTAATAAAGGTTGCTATTTAACTAATGTATTTATTTTTTTGAATTAAACTCAAAGCGGGTTTAAGAATTATTATTAATAGAATCTGCACTAACCACCTCAGCTAAATACGGAGGCAAATTCACCAACCATCTACGAGTACCTAGAGACCACGGCCTAAAATGGGCCAGCTCATGAGCAGCCTTATTACTATTTCTACAAACCCAATTAAAAGAAATACTATTAAACTGATCACATAAACTATAAATATCGTTATAAACTAAAAAGATACTACTCCTACCCTTCCGTCTTCTTTGAAGATCATTCATCACAGTAGCACAGTCTCCCTCTATAATGACGTCAGCAACCAGCATACGTTTGGCCTCCTTAACCCCTTCCAAGACCGCCTCAGCTTCAGCCATCGCAGGGTCCATATTCCCCAACTTCTGCACCACCATTCCCCATTCTACATCCCCTTTCTCATTTCTGCATATAACGCCAGCCCCAATCCCCACACCATCCACCACAGCCGCATCCACGTTCACCTTCTTTTTACCAGAAATCGGTCCTTGCCACCCACCCCTAACCGTATCGGGTTTATCCAGCGAATGACTCAGCTCACTATCCCCTCTCATCTCCCAAACAAGATCCCATACTCTGCGGACCACCAAATCCGCTCTCCATTCCCCATCCTCAAAAATAGCCTTATTCCTCCGCTCCCAGATAGCCCAACACCCCGTCACAAACACAACACATTCCCACGGCCCCATGTCTATCAAAGCTGCCTCCACCCAATCCCGAACTCGAGCAAACCCCTGGCATGCAGGCACTTTAAGCTTCAAAACCGACCAAACACCCCCAACCCAGCTACACCCTCGCACCACATGTAAACACGACTCAACACGGTCCCCACAACGAGAGCAATTGCCATCAAAAGAACCCAAACGAGCTGATATATTACCTTTCGTGGCAATGGCCTCATTGCAAAGCTGCCAAAAGAAGACCTTTATACGAGGCAAAATGGGAAGCTTCCAAATTTTGTTCCATAGCCACCTATCATTACCAGCATTCGACGACCCCGCCTCGTCCCCATCACCCCCAGTCAACAACTTATAAGCGGACCGAACAGAATATATACCATCTCGTTCACCAGCCCAGTACCATTCGTCATTCGAAGGCACAACTCCAATTCGCATAGCTAGAATCCGTTCCTGCTCGAACGGTAAAAAGGTCGCCTCAATCATATCCCTATCCCACTCCTGCCTCCCCGTCTCCAAAAGGTCCGCCACCCGTAGCCCCACATCAGCCTCCCCCCTAGGTGAAATGACCATACCAGAATGGGTGCCACAAATCCACGGATCCCGCCACACAGAAGTCGATAACCCATCCCCAATTCTCCTCCGCAAACCCCGTAGCAAGGTCGATTTAGCCTCCCAAATACTTCTCCAGGTGTAACTCGGATTACTACCAACCGTGGCATCAAGAAAAGATGTAAGTGGGAAATATTTACCTTTTAAAAGCCGAGACATTAAGCTGTCATCATCAGTCAACAAACGCCAGGCCTGCTTACCCAACATAGCACAATTGAATTTCTCATAATCCCTAAACCCAATCCCACCCTGGCTCTTAGGTTTACAAAGCTTCTTCCAAGCAACCCAAGAGATTTTTCGCACACCATCCTCAGCTCCCCACCAAAATCTAGAGACAAGAGAGCGCATCTCATCACAAAAGTTAGCAGGAACTCGAAAAACACTCATCGCATAAGTAGGTATAGCTTGGGCCACAGCCTTAATAAGCACCTCCTTACCCGCTTTACTGAGTAACGAACCCCTCCAGCCTTGTAACTTCTTACTCAATTTATCCCTAATTAAAGCCGTAAAAACCTTCTTGGATCGCCCCACAACAGTTGGTAAACCCAAATACTTCTCTTGAACCGTAACTTGACGCACCCCAAGCACCGCACCAATTTGATGTCGCCTAGCTAAACTGGTCCCATTACTAAAAGAGACAGTCGTTTTATCTAAATTCACAAGTTGACCCGACGCCGCCTGATATCGATCAAGAATTCTCATAATCTCACTAGCTTCATTCGCCTTAGCTTTGACAAAAAAGATGCTATCATCAGCAAAAAGTAGATGCGACACACTAGGAGCAGAAGGAGCAATTTTAATTCCATGGAGGACCCCCAATTCAGTCACTCTACGCATCATTCCAGACAAAACTTCGACGCACAAAATAAACAAGTACGGAGACAAAGGGTCCCCTTGACGCAATCCTCTACTCGGAGCAAACGTAGCCGAGCACTCCCCATTAACCAACACTGAGTAACGTACACTACGCACACACCTCATCACAGTCTCAATCCAATTCCCATGAAAACCCATACGAATCAAAACCTTCTCCAGAAAGTTCCATTCCACCCTATCATAAGCCTTAGCCATGTCAAGTTTTAGAGCCATATGGCCACCATTACTTCTCGTATTCTTCATATGATGAAAGAGTTCAAAAGCAACCAAAATATTATCGCTAATAAGTCTCCCAGGTGTAAATGCACTCTGGTTTTCATAGATAATGTTACCCAGAAACTTCTTCAAACGGTTAGCTAGAACTTTTGAGACCAATTTATAGAGAACGTTACATAAACTTATAGGCCCAAAGTCCGACATCTTATCCGGTGCCTTCTTCTTAGGTATTAAAACAATATTAGTATCATTCAAAGGCCATTCATACCGTCAGGTCCAGGTGCCTTCAAAGGATGCATCTGATTCAAAGAAAAGACCACTTCATCACCAGTATAAACCTCGGCTAACCCCTCATTCATATCCCCAGTCACTCTTCCTTCAATAACGGTCAGAATATCATCAAA
>JAOWBH010156776.1:0-11637 GCA_028566215.1 Silene coronaria | reverse complement strand
CCTTATCCTCCCAAATACTTCTCCCCTCCCTATCAACAATGGCCTCCTTACCCTTCACTCCACCATCTCCATTAACTCTCACTACCCCAAAACAACCCAATACTAAACCCCACCCAACTCCCTACCTACACTTTCCTCGACCCGTATCGCGACAACACTCATTAACCTCCCTAGTATGCTCATACAAAGTGGTGATCGAACACGATGGCGATACAACAGAACTGGAGGTAGACCCAGACGAGACCATTCTGTCGAAAGCGCTCGACAGCGGCCTCGACATTCCACATGACTGTAAGCTGGGTGTATGCATGACATGTCCTGCTAAGCTTATTAAAGGAAGTGTTGATCAAAGTGAAGGAATGCTTAGTGATGATGTTATTGAAAGGGGTTATGCTCTTATGTGTGTTGCTTATCCTCTTTCTGATTGTACTGTTAAAGTTATTCCTGAAGAAGAGTTACTGTCCCTTCAACTTGCTACTGCTAATGACTGATTGCTCATCCTTTCTTTTGTCGAGTTTCGACAGTAAAGAGTTAAGACGGTCTCAAGCATTACCAACTTGTTTTTTCTTAAGTTATCCATTTTGGTTCCATCTTTTCAGTTTCTTTGTAGGTATTAATGTAATCAGTTGGTATTTTTCCCCATATTTATAGTAACTATAGTGACCAGAACTCAGAAACCGGAGGTCAAAACCACAGTCACCAGGCTCATCTGTTCTGCAATTATTCGCTACAGATATAATCTTTCCTTGTTCATATTTTCAATTCAATATTGCAGCGTATAGTGTTGAATCTTTGAGGTTATGAATTTGTTATCGACATTTTCAACTTCAAAATCCCTTACGACGACCTTAGCCTAAATTCTTATACGGAAATTGCTTTTCTATTTACGCAAATTATTCCTCAAAACAGAAGAGGAGAAAGCACAATGGTAGACACTAATTTTTTGCTCTGTGCCTCGATATGGGCGGAACCTGTATGGACATTTATTGAAGAAATCAGGGAGTCGAAAACTTGAACCCCTCTTCGGCCCTTCTAAGATCCGTTCCCAAGAAAGCCTCACCAACACTTCATCAGTATCGTGCACTTCCCTTTTTATTTACGGAAGGCACATGAAATATAAACCTGTACAACGAAGCTCAAATTTGCGACATAATTTCCCATTTACTGGAAATCCAATAGTCATACAGAAAAACAATTGTACAAGAAGTATACTCCATGTGTAGCCTTCGGCATGAAGCCACTAGTATCATACAAAAGGGAAATCATTTTTAACAAAAAGGCCTCCATTAAATGACACAGTTCCATGTCGTAAAATGCTAATTTTGGCAGGGAAAAGTCTTCACCATTCTGAAAACCCATACCTCAAACAGCGGTTCTTCCGGCCTTGGCGCGATCAAATGAAATCTGATTTGCAAACACATAAGCAACACTACCTTAGTCCCAAAATTAAGTGTGGTCAGCTAGCACGAATAATCTTTTAAAATTACGAATGCGATATAAAATTGGTAAAGAAAAAAGAGATCAGAAGAAAATAGAAAAATGCGAACACAAATTACAGTTAGGAGTATATATTGTAAGCCTTTTGCAGTCTGTATCTACAATAACAGAAAAACTTGGATAGAACGGACGTGCATTAAGGAGAGCAACAACACACGTCTTATAATGGTGTTTTTACACGTAGATGGTTTTACAAGAGACTTGTCAAGTTGCCGCTATAATAAGCAGAAATTAATTAGTGTTCTTCCAACACGAGGTAAATATTGCTGGTAAACAAGAGCCCCTGTAGTACGAACACCAACCCATGGCATAATTCATAATCCATTAAATTAATTAGATAGACATAGAAGAAACTTACATTAGTTTTTATTTGGAAGCATGCAATTTCTCGAGTTTGCTTTCTATGACAGCCTTCTTTCGTGTATCTGGATCTACTTTGTCGAGGTCTGATGCTGTCAAAAGATAACCATAAAGTATTCTTGTCCTTTCCCCGGTCCTCTTATCCACCATCACGAGATTGGGGTTGTTCTCTTCATTCTGGCTAGACCCAGTTGATTGTACGTGAGTCCAATCTCTACGCCCATGGCGATCCTTCTCAAAGTGATCAGATAAACGCATCGCCTCTTTCAAGCCCAACTGATCACCAGCAAACTTGATAAGAGTGATCCCAAGATGACCTTCTCTATTGTACAAGGACTTGGACTTGCCTCCAGAAATTCCAAGGTCTGGAACAATAGTCTAGTATTAGCAATGGAAGAATATAAATTCCGACAGTGTCAAAGAAAAAGTTACATGTCGCAGTGAGAGCAATTCCCACGACTCCACGAGACTCAACTATAGTTCATCAGCTAGTTAGAAGCTTAATTCCAAGCCAGCTTACAATATTAAGCAATCGTACTATAGGTAGACCTCATTAAGTGATAAACTATATGGTTCTTTGCCTAACATTCCCATATGTCGGAATTTAAGCCGCCATTATTTCTCATTATACAACACCCCAAGAAGAGCGTGAAAATATCGGTCACACAACCTATATGCAAAATATTGACATGATAGATATTTTTGCTACTTAATCTACACTACTTGCTACTTTTGGGAAGAAATATTAGGAAACAAGTGTTTTTGTAATAATAAAAAAAAGGGGCCACAAGAGAGAGAAGATGATACCTACAAACATAGAAAATAGAAAATCAGCTAAGTTTCAAATCACAGGAAGTAATTTTATCGCATTTGGGAAAAAACGGTAATTTAAATTACGCCTACATTGGCTATGACTCCTATGGAGGAGGATAATGCCTCACGAAACCATCCCTATACAGGTAGTGAAGGCTGAGTGATATTTGAGCACACAAATGTTTTACCTACAACTTTTTTGTAGTACTAAGATGAAAGCATCAGAAAACTGAAACATTGCATTATCATTCATCATAAGTCATAACTCTCATAAAGAATACCTAACACATTTGGTGAAAAAATCGGTAAGAATTCTGACTTGTTAGTTTATCACAATCTCGCACGTTGCACTGGCAAGCAGAATTCTTTACTATAATCCAGAGTATACGCATTCCGGATATGTGCATTTTAGAGGAAAAATACAGGTACTTTCAAATTTGACATCAAAAGAGGGGATAAGTCAAACATGTCTGCTTACTTGAACATCTTTAATACCCACGAAAAGCAGGCTAGAATTAGAACTAAAACAGATATACAGTCTAGACAATGCACTTTATAATCACGTAAATCATCGTACATAGATGACATGGTTACCAGATTCGCTATGAATACGCCCTTACCGATTCGCGATTCGCGAGTCGCTCTTACAGAATGTGTGCTATGTGTATTTTTATTACGAGACAGGATAGAATTCACTCTTAACCATTCGCGATTCGGTAGGGTACCCAAGCGAATCCGGTAACCCAAGATTATTCTATCCCATATTCACACCTCAATTAAGACCAAACCGCTATACCATATAACATTCAAATGACCCGAGTATAGAGAAACCTTGACCATAAGCACCAGCACAAACTTTCTATATTCTCCAAACACATTGAAGTTCTTTATTTGTTATATAGGCCTACATAAAATTTCTTACTGTAATATAGAATGAACACCCTTAAATCAAGTACAATACAGTAACTCTAAACTATAGAACAAAAGAATCAGATAAGGTGACTGGAGTCATTTCTGTGTTACTTCTGAAGGAGAAATAAACTTTGTTTGACCATTATAAATACTGGTTCACCAGAAGAGAATAAATAAAGAAGAATCCTCAAGTTCACACTTAACACAGCATCATCACCGTTTCTTGCTAATCAGCCAAAAAAATAGTAGTCACTAGGACAACTAACTGCCATAGTATAAACATGCCCTTGTTGTGTAAGTTTATGATGGTTATATAATGTCATCAGGCTACCATTACGTTATTTAACATTATATAACGCTTCTGTAAGAGGAAGGTTACGGCTGTAAATGATCTAAACTGGCTCGACAAGCCCTTGAAATCAGCTCGGTCAAAGCTTGGCTCATGCTTGGACAATGTGAACTCGAGCTCAAGCCGAGCTTGGCAAAATACGAGCCGAGCTCGGCTTGTTTAGGCTAGTTTATAATTTTTTATTTTATTTTTATACTTTTAATATTAATTTTATTTTAAATTATATGTTATTTAAACAATTATAAGTATGTTATAATATAATAATTTTTATTTAAAAAATATTTATACGTATTTATTTATACATTCAAAAAGTGAGCAAGTGAAAATAATATATTATGACAAAACGAGCTTGATTCGAACTTAAGACGAGCTTGAACTTTTTCCGAGCCGAACTTGAGCTTCAATTTTTAAGGCTCGAAGCTCCTGAGCCCACCCGAGCTCAGATCGGCTCGTTTCCAGCCCTAAAGAGATGCCAATATTAAGGCAACGACAATCTAAACATCATACTGTTGTTTTTTAGTTTTATACTGATATTTCCGTGACTTAGTTTATAGAGGAGGAAAAAAGGAAAACACAGCATAGACTACTGACATGGAGAGAATAAATTGACGAAAAAAGTTAAAACATAACACATTCGGTTAAAATATTTTTAAAATCCAATAGCAGTTGCATGGGGATGCATCCTGACACGGCAACATTATAATTGCCACTGCAGCCATAATCAGTAACAATTTTTGAACAAAAAAGAACAAACTATTATCAGACAACCCATAATGCAATGGTGAAACACTGAAACTGTTGCCATATCTGTTGAATCATAGAAGAAGCAAATATTAAATTTAGGTAAATGTCAATTATGAAAACAGGTCACTCAGCTGAGCTTGCATGTTACAGAACTTTCACAATTTTTATCTTATTTAAAAAAAAACTCATGGGCAACTATGCCGAAACCTTGGATACCTAGTGAGAGGGGAATGTCATTTAGAGACACTTTATGCAGATCACATGTCCCAAATGGTGACCACTTTCCCCGTTATATTTCTTATTACACATAAACACATAGTAACATATAATCCTTAAAATCACCTTATTTACTTTAATTTGTTTGATTATATTAGGTCACAGTGTTGCAGAAGATTAGAATATCAGAAGAAACGGGACATCATGGTAAATCTTAATACAATGAGAAGCTTCACCGAATTATGATTATTGACTTCATGACTTGACAATATATAGGCTATAACTACCAACCCTTCTACCTCCTCCCAACTGATTGGAATTCAGTAAATTTCTGAACAGAAAAATAAATACCAAAATGAAATTGAATAAACATATAGAAACTGAAGAAGAATGTCCAGGTAGACCAAGTCAATGAAAAAATGGCCTAAAAGAAATGACATGAGCTTGGAGTTAGCTTTAATTCTTGTGTCTACTGCTTTACAGGGAAAAATGTGATCGCATTGCTGTATACATGCACTCTGCTATTGCTAACGGATATGACCCTGAATATACTTGTCGTTGCCAAAAATTGCATTGCAAGTGTTAAGGACAGGGGGCTCTAGTCAATGCGAATTTGAAAGGGTATCCGTATAAGGACACATAAAAACAGAATTGCAAGTTAATTCTACACATTTTTAATGAAGAAATAATGTCATCCACTCCCAGCTGTTTTGGCCTACTGTCCTACTTAAAAGCCAGTCCTGAGCTCGTAGGTATTAAGCCTCACATAAATAAGTTCCTTCTCAAAAAACCACTCTGAAACCAGGTTCTATCTAAAAGACCTCCTAAAGGCTAAAACCATGATCAACTGTTCGTTCTTTTAAATGCTAGCAATAAACAAGAAACCCAGATAGTATGAGTAAGTTTATAGCCCAAACATATCAAATCTTTCTGTACCTCGTGGATCAGAGGAGAGAATCAAATATAAATTGTGAAAACTTCTCTAAATCAAAGTTTCCTATGGAACATGTTGGTTGATGCAGATCCCATATTTAACAATATTATAGCGAAGTAGAAAAGGCAGGGAAAAAAAATATGTGGCAGACGTATCAAAGAGCTACTGATCCTTGCTAATAGAGTATTGGTCGTAAGCAATAAAGGGTGTATTATACCTTTTAATTAAACTACGACATTAACAATACTCAATGCCCCAAGGGCTCTCGCAGATGGCGGGGTTGGGATAAATGCAGCCTTATGCCATTCCCATATGTTAATAATACAGGGAGGTTGTTCCTGGATGACCCATAATAAATTGTGTCGAGCACTCTGTAATGAGTTTGACTTTACATAAAAAGCGGGGTAACAAATTAAGTGGGTGATTTTTGCTTTATTTCATCATACTCCAGAATCAAAGAATTGTGAATCTTACCTCTAAGTTTACTATCCATGGCCTTATTTCCCAAACCCTCCATGCGCCCGTCTTTACCCTTGCCGGTATTTGTGTTATGTATAATGACCGTAGGAGGCCACATGATTAAATCATCCTGGAACGCAGCAGCATCCTCAGCAGGTAGAAACTGATACATCCTGGAATTGTCAGGAGCCCTCATGCAATTCCAGCCCATTAGGGCACACAGAGCTCTGTGTAAACCCAAGTGATCCACCTGTGAATCTGCATTATCTGGCTTGTGTGTGTGCATTACAAGAGAATGCACATCTGGGAAATGTTTAGAAGACCTGTAATTTCCAATACCAACAGTGTCGGAAAACACATACTTATGTCCTTTTTTACATATTATTTGAATTTTTCAAATCAATTTAGAACAGCAGCGCAATCCCAATGCCTAGGGCTCTCGCTAAAGGAGTAAGAGAGTCTGATTTACGCAGCCTGCTTCGGTATCGTCAACATAGAAAGGCACAGAAAGGAGTCTTTCTGGCGACCCATAATAAAAATTGTGCAGGAATCGTATTGAATGACAGTCAATTCACAGTAAAATGGGCAGTTTAACTAGCCCTTTTGCTTTATTCCATCAAAATCCATAACAAAATATTAATTCAGGCAAAAGAACAGCTTACAATAGGTGCAGGCTAAGATACACACACACCACCTACTACACCTCCTTCAAGGCTTTAGTTTAGTGTGGAATGTATTGAAGGATTTTGATAAAAGTAAAACTTACTCACTAGCTATCTAAACATTTTCATGGAATAAGAGTTTGAAATAAACGTCAACTTATGTTGACCTGAAAGTGAGTAAGGAAGCTAAGGACAGCTGATATATCTGAAGAAGCTATCGCTGAGTGTATTAAGCTCAGGTTAATTACAGATGACAAGAGACATTAAACACTGCTAAACATCTAAACTAGGCATACTATTTTCTACAGAAACATAAAACGACTCTCACCCCGCTTAGAGCACAGAGAAACAAGAAGTGTGTCACTTTGTTAGGTTTGCTTCATGCATTACAAGTTTGACTTTCAACACAAGTAGCAGCAGGATACTATTACAAGCACACTTAAGTATTGAACTACATAGTCAAGGTCTATGTGAAGGATAAGAGAGTGCACACACTAAGTTTGACATTTCATACAATGAGTTGTAATGAAGTTACAAGTCAACATATATGGTATGGTTCCTCCCTTGATACACGCAATATAAACATATTGCACAATAACTAAGATCAAAGGTCAAAGGGAAAAGGATGAAAGAAACAGGCATAGCCTGAGTACAGCACTATCTGCAGATCAAAGTAAGCCCCCATCTATAATAGATGCTGTAAACTGGTTCACAAAATACATAGAAAAACTAGGAAAGATTAAAGAGATAAATAGGTCAAAAAGTCTTCTAGATAGAGGATAACAGCAGAATCAAACACCTTTGATGGAATCTTTAAGAGAACCAGCAAGGCTGATACACAGAAAGCTAAACTTGATAATTAATAACTTTGTTTCAGTATAATGGTAGTGCAATATAAGAGCAACCTTAAACATCTCCCCTGCACATTTATTTTATCCTAGTATAATCCTAGGAATTCAATGAAATCACAGCTTAATTTAAAGAAGTGTAAGTTACTGAGATGATAAGGGCCTGTGGCAATGAGGAGCAAGAGTGTAGCGAGGAGCCAGCCTCATCTATAAAAGGCACACCATTTTTGCCGTTATTTAGAAGAGGGCTAAGATGTAAGATAGAGATAATGGGACAAAGAGAAGGAAGGTCAACATAAAAGAACTATGAAAAAGAAAAAGAACTTCGCATAGGAGTGTGCATAGCTTATTGCACCTTCTGTCCGCGCATTATGCATAGAGTGCAGTTGCCGCGACTTAAGGAGTATCCGGCTGGTGCTCATTGAGCAGACGCTAATATTATTACCCTACACCAGAAGATGCTAAAAACGAAGAGCATGGCTTACAGTACAATGACTACAATATAGCAAGAAAAAGCAAATTCGGAAGCCTGATACAGAATTCCAAAAATAAGACTGATGAGAGAGGGACTTTAATGTCTTTAAGACCTTGATAGTCAATACCTACACAGTGAATAGGATTTTAACTTAAAATCATCAATACAACAGAAACTTAAGTCCAAAATTATCGCTAACTACGGTTTATTTCACCGCTTATATGCTTATCATGCCTCTACCTCATGGGTGCTAATTCATTGTACACGTATTCAAATACGTAAAACAGATATAAGATACACAGTTAGGGCGTTTGGTATGGGGTATTCAGGAAAGGGAAAATCATTCTTTTTCATTCCCTTTCCCTTTGTTAATGTTTGTTTGATACCTTTTCCATACCCTTTAGTCCTTTACCCTTTTCAAGTTTAGGATAATTGCCCCCCCTCCAACAACCCAACCCACTAGGGTATCTCAAAACCTTTCCTTATTACCTCCCATCATTACCACCGCACTGACGACAGTTCCCCTCACTCCACCGTACCACTTCATCCCCACGGACCCTCGTCGCACTGCAACCCATTCAAGTCGGAGTTCAAGGCCCGCCCACGACTAACCCCCCACTACCCTCCGAAACCCCATTCCCCACCACCAAGGTGTTTACGGAATGGGATTATGGGTGTTTGGCGAGGCTGTGCTGGGGCGCCGGTGCCGCTTTTAGTGGTGGTGCCGGTGTGGGAGGAGGTTGTAGATGGTGGTGGAGACGGTGGATGGTGGTTTTAATGTTGATGATTCCCATACTCATCTAATATCGAACCAAGCAGTGCAGGGTATTAGAGGTAATCCCTTTGCTTTATCCTCCTTTCCCTTTGTTGATTTCATTCCCTTTCACTTTTGCGAACCAAACGCCCCTTAGTAGGGACTCATGAGACCCCATTCCAAAAAAAAAAGACTCTAAGAGACCCCATTCCACAATGGTGATGAATTTTTGCTAAAGATCTCAAAGGCAACGTACAATAAATAAAGCCATGTAGAGAGCATAATATGAACCAAACAAGGGTCTAAAGAGAGTCGACACCAATTTTCTTAGAGAAACATGATAATGAGCCTTTCAACCATCTTTTCTTATCTATTCTCACTTTATAAGCTATCTATAACCACAAATCTACAATACGATACAAAAATGAACCCTATAAGTTATATAAAAGGCTGTTACCTAAGGGCATAACAAAGAGAACTTACAATCCGCTAAACTAACTGATGAGAGTAATGAAGGGTACACCAAAGAGACTCAAAAGGCATAAGAAGTGTTTCTATTCAAACTTTGCCTGGTCACACAATTCCTAAATAATGAGCTAAGATGACACCATTGTCATATAGTATGCCATATAACGCTACAGTATCACAGGAGAGCGGCTATAAGAAGCAAGAAAAAAGTAACAGAATACATCAGCAAGAAAGCTTTGGTCCAAAAGCGATAAAAGGACCGAGGGTATCATAGCATAAAACTGCCACGTCAAAGCAAGTAGCAGTCTTTGTAAAAATATGCTAAAATCAAACTACAAGTGGTGAGGCCAAAAACTGGAAGACTACAGTAAACTAGATCACTGCATAAAACTAGTTCCTCTATATCCCAGATAAGTAAATTATTATCCGAAAAGCACATCACATTAACTTCTTCTTTGCCATGATATTAGCTGAATAAGTCAAGGCATTTCGTAAGCTTTTCTAAAGAAACATATCTTTAGAAAAGTTCAAGGAGTTCCATATTCGAGTCCCAGCTAGACAGGACTATAGTATATCAATAACAAAAACAAATGCCTAACGAAAAAAATGTACGACCTAAGTAGGTATGTAAAGACTCAATCATGCTAAAATATGACGGAGTAACTTTACAAGATACAAACTTTGTACCCTTTGTTAAGAGCAAACTTGTATCAGCATCCTAATGGATGTCAGAAACGAACAAATAAGAAGCCAACAACATCATCGACTAATTCCCAAAACCTACGAGCATCGTTACAGAAATCAACAAACCTACGGAAAATGCACAATTTTCTACTCCCTTTTCCCAATCAATTGTTTACCTTTCTTTAGTCTTTGTGACGGGTATTTTGATCAAAAGTAAACAATTCATTTACCTAGAACGGAGGGAGTTCAAGCATAAACAATGATAAAGCCTGCAAACCAACAACAACAACAACGACAGCGGGGCGGTGGAGAGTCGAATGTAATCATAAACTACAAACATAATCCACAAAAAAACAGCAGAGAAAGACGAGTGACTAACCCGGTACAAGCAAGACACTGAACCGGACCACGCTTGCCATTATCCAACAATTTCTGTCTCAAATCACCATTCTCATAAATAACCTTAACAAACCGCAAAAAAACCTTGATAACAGCAGGATCAACCCTCATCCCACCCCCTCCCCCGCCTCTGCCTCCGCCTTCGCCATCGAATTTCCCAACCTTAGACGGTCTAAACGGGCTACTACTACTCGGCCCAGGCCCATTACTAGGTCCAGTATTACCACCATACTGGAGAACCTGCTGCTTCTGCCAATCCCGTTCCCTTTCCCGATCCCGATCATCATCGAACTTACGCTTCAATGGATGATGATCGGGAGCAAGCAAGCGGTGTCGGGGCGGGGGGATGTCGAGGTAATCAGGAGGAAGGGCGAAGTAAGAGCGGACGCTGCCGTCGGCGAGGACGATGGTACGGCGGTCTAGCATTTGGAATCCGTATGACGGTTGCGGAAGTGGTTGGGGCGGTTCGGGTTGGTGGCGGAATTGGTTTTGGGTTGGGTAGGGTTTTGGACCGGGTTTGGGGGAGGGTTTGGATTGGTTCTGGTGGCGGGAATTTGGGGTGGAGGATGATTGTGGAGGTTTGGAAGAGGACGGTGGCGTGCGATTCGCGGCGGCGGCGGCGGCGGAGGATTTAGGTTTGTCGCCGGCCATGACTGTTTTAGTAAAGGTGGACCCTAATTGAGATTGGTTTCAACTTAACTAATCCGTTATAAATAAGCTACCGAGAAAAACCTCAATACTCAGCTCCATTTATTGCGATCTCGAAGATGTGCCTTTAACCGTGTAGTGAACACTTATACGTTATTTTTTTTCTATTGAAATTTTTTGTCGTAAAAGATTTTTTTGATAATAGGTGCAACTGTTTTAATTTCATATCTTAAAATTTGTTATTCTCTAACTTATTTACGGGAAAACTTTGACCTTTAAAAAGCAAATAGGAAGAAAATAGGAAAATGGAGAAAGTATTATACTCTCAAGAGAGGGAAGGAAGCTGTTACGTTTACACATTGTGTATGGGATTCCAATACACAATTTTTTTCAACCAATTATGTGCTGACACGTG
>JAOWBH010156755.1:0-11637 GCA_028566215.1 Silene coronaria | reverse complement strand
ACGAAGTTGTTTCAACTGTCGATGATATGAAACAGGATTATTGGACGAGTAATCAAGGATTTGGGTTCGATAATTCAATGGAAAGGTCAAGGAACGAGATTGTTTCAACTGTCGATGATATTAAACAAGATTTTTCGATGAATAATCAAGGATTTGGATTGGATGATTTCGACTTTGGTGGCGTCTTTGATGGAAGTTTTAATGATCATCAATTTGGTTCTGATTTCGATTTCAGTTTCGGTGATTTGATTAATAATGGTTTTGGTCCAGAAGTTCATGTTCCTGATACAAGCTTGCTGCAAGTTAATTAGCTGAGTTTTAATAATTAATTAGTGTTTTACTATTTTTGTTATTGAAATTGTAGAAATATTTCACCAAGTCTTGTACTCTGGTGTAGTAATCAAATTTATAAAGTTATAATTTTTGTTAAATCAGATATATGTATTTGTGGAATATTGAAGATTTAGATGGTATATTTTTCGAATCAAAATACTTTATTTCCTCGGTCTCATTTTACGCTTTCTCTGTATAATATACGAAGTATGATATGTCGAAATTGCTTCACAATACGCTTATTTCATTTCACACATTCATTTACAAAACATCTTAGTAAATACTCCGATACTATTTCAATACCTCCGGCTCCTAGGCTCACGCAGTAACGAAAAGTTTTTCTGTATCAACAAAATCCGAGATGACTTAACCTCAAAATGGGGCAAGTAACCGGTAATAAGGATGCTATGTATACGGATGTTATTCAGTATATGTATACCAGTAAATGTATACGGATGTTATTTAGTAAATGAGCAGTAGTCTAGACTAGGTCACTTGCTTGTGACGGGAATAGCCCGTCACAAGCAAGACGCTTTGTTATAATTATCGAACATTTTTGTAGGGTTTCGACTTTCTTCATGAGATTTTGTGTTTTTTTTTTTTCTCTTTTTCTTAGCTCTTATTAATAGTTTGAAGGGCAGGAAATGTAAAATACGGAATTTATTGGGAATTACGGTGTTGGATAATAAGAAACTTTTTTAAATAAATAGCGCAAATGATCCCGAGCAAAGTGTTTAGTACATTCTTTTGGAGCTGTGATTCGTTCCATTACCTATCGATTTGATATCAGTGAAACTAAATAAATAGTTCGACGTTTATATTTTATAGATGTAGAATTGAGTATAACTCCGATTTCTGTAAATTTTCAATAGATTAGCTTAAGCTATTATTCGGGAAGTATAGTATGAGACTGTCTCACTTATAACCAACACGAATAATTACAGAGAATTCA
Source organism: Silene coronaria (assembly GCA_028566215.1). Taxonomy (NCBI): domain Eukaryota; kingdom Viridiplantae; phylum Streptophyta; class Magnoliopsida; order Caryophyllales; family Caryophyllaceae; genus Silene; species Silene coronaria. The sequence goes on along the minus strand of JAOWBH010156755.1, from coordinate 10,352 downwards.
TTCTTCGCACTAGCAAAACCGTACCAAGCGAGCTTTAACGAGAAACCGAGTTTTCAATGAAGTACATTCAACTTTAATTAATCAAACTAAGTACACAATCTAATTTAGACCATTTCTTATATTGAGTACACTTTAACTTTAAACTTTCTGCTTAAGCATACAGCACTTAGAACGATTACTACGATCTCAACTTTGATTGCTTGGCATATCAGAGTAGATAGTCTCATTCTATGATGCAGCGCCTGGGTCACTAATAACGCCCAAGAAATCATCCTTTATCGTACCAATGCAAAACTGTAGAGGTCAAAATACGATAGTAAGAGTTTATGAACACAACACAGCACAATCATACCAACCAACTAGCTCAAATGCTATGAAAACTCAAGATCATACAGATTAGAATCAATCGATTATTAAACTCAACTATAAGTAGAGATTCACTAGTAAAGAAGTGAAGCAAAAATGAGGAGATTTGTCTTGTGATCTCAAATTCTAATTCGAAAGGTTTTACTTCCCCTCCACATCAGTGTTTGACTTCAATACTTGTGTTAGTTTTGTCACTACTTTTTAGGGCTCGTTTGGAATAAAGGGTAATTATTACTCGGACTGGGGTAATATAAGCTTAAATATGGGAAACAGTTTTGGGGACGTAATTAACTATTTCTCCCTCAAAATGGTAGCTATTACCCTCTTTTCCTCCCCTTCATCTTTCCACTCCTACCTTTTCTCTACATTTCCTTCAATTTGACTTCTATTACTACGAGTAATAATTTACCCTTGACCAATTTAACAAACCGACTGTGTATGGTGACCTTCTGATTTTGAAGGCTACCATAACATATTAATCCAACCCTGTAAGGTGGTCCTAGCTCTTAACAATTTAACATTAGTGCAACAAGCCACTAAATTATACGTCGTATACACTTTGAGAAGACGCTCCACCAAAGGACAAGTTTGTAGACGGAAGAACCTATCAATAACCAACTACAACAATTGAACAGGACAACTTCTAGGCTCTTAAAACAGACTGTAAGGAAATTGTTAGACCAACAAAACAAGCAGCTGTTCCGCTCAGAGAATGAGAAACATACAATTTCAGTGGCATCTACACGAGTACCAATAATCTTTAGCCGCACTTCACTATCCTTTTGAATTTTAACCTGCAAAAAGCACCAAAAATCTCTCATAAGAACACGGTAATCTACTAAGGCACAGTCTCATTCATAATGATCAAACATTCAGGGAAATAAACAAATCTTACTGAGCCATCAGAAGTCGTATAGTTAGCTGTGTCAGCAGATTGGAACTCCATATCATCTGGTATCAGCTACACCATAAATTAACAATCAACGTAGTGTTAGAATGGGAAATAATAAAAAAGGAAGCTCAATTAGTAGATAGCCATGACACTCAATGTCACCAAAACAGAAATCAGTAGCAGTTTAAAGAGCACTCACGTGATTAGATACAAAAATCTGCACAGGACCGGCCTCAGCGAAGAAACCCATCTGCCAAAATTCAACAAGAATCAATAAACTTTACAAAATCCATAACATCAAACACCAAAGACGATGAATGTGGCATCCGAAGGGTACCATAATCAAAAAGGAAGTACCTTGTTAACCATGGTGACAACAGCTTCAAGAATCTCACCCTTGAAAGGTCTGAAGACAACACATTTATACTTCACAGGGAATGTCACAAACCCAGTTCCGTCCCTAATTAAACCTTTACCAACATTCTCGATCCCCATTATCGCTACCACGAATCCATGGCGCCCACTATTTTGATCAAATTAACATACAAAACAATTTCAATAACATGAAAGAATCAAAATTGGAGGATAACCAGAAAACCCAACTAGCTCAATTGTGATCTCAGTAATTTAATAATAAAAAGTTAGGGTTTCAGAAAAACAAGGTGAATTTGCTAGACTAAGTCAATAACAAAAAAGAATTAAATTTGAAAGGAGCCCCAGAAAATCCAATTAGCTCAATTGTAAACCCAGTAAATTAATTTCAAAAATTAGCAGGCAAACACAAGGTCGAAATTAGGGTTTGGGGGACTAACTAGAAAGATTCCAAACTGAAAGGAAACCCAGAAAACCTAATTAGCTCAATTGACAGAAACAGATGTTCAAAAATTAGGGTTTTGGAGAAGTAAGTAAAACCTCAGAACAATGTGAATAACAAGAAAGATTCAAAATTGAAAGAAATCCCAGAAAACCCAATTAGTTCAATTGCGTTACCACTAATTTAATAATACAAAATAGCAACAAAAACAAAATTAGGGTTTCGGAAAAGAAAGGGAAACTTGCAGAACAATGTCAATAACAAAAAAGAATCAAAATCGGCAATAAACCCAGAAAACCTAATTAGATCAATTGTATTCCACTACTTTAATCGACAAAATACACCACTTTCAGAAGTACTAAAATTAGGGTTTATGAAAACCTGCAAGTGCCTTCAACATCTTTCATGAGTTTCGAAACAAGTTTTTCGCGGAGACGAGCTCCAAAGTGGCGAGGATGAAGCTGCATATTCCTTTCGAGAATTATGTGGAAGAACATTTTGAGTTGATTTCACTGATCAAACTGATTGATTTTGTCTGAATAATTTGATTGTGTGTTGGTAAAATTATAAGAATGTTGAAAACGTATTATGTTAGCAAAGAGATCCTTATATAGGGAGAAATAAGGGAAATTCACCAGGTTTTTGGAAAGTTTTTCTTTTACTTACGATAATATTAAGGCGTCAATATTCGTCTTAAAACATAAAAAGTTAAAACGGGTTAAATATGATAAATAAAATAAAAGGAAGAGGATGTCCGAGAATTAACGGATAACGTCACCCTAACTCCTAAGAGAGATTTTACGGTTTGTTATTGGCATTTTACTTAGTTTTGATCGAGTTGAGCTGGATCTGGTTCCGCTTGCTAGTTGTCTCGTTGTAGTACCCTTGTAGACCTTAGTCGTGTAGATGAGGTCAAGGGTTGAAGTAAAGTAAAACTAAATGACTAGATCCAGATCGGAGTGACCCCAATGATCCGACTCTGATAACCCACCCTAAAAGTAACTTGACCCGATAAATAACCCGGTAATTATTGACCCAAAATAACCGATTCGAAATGACCCAACCCGAATAACCATTTGCTAGGTCTACTTCTCATAGTGCAAATTGATTTTAAGTGTAGGTTACACGTAAATACGAAGTACTACATATTGCCAAGCTTTTGAATTAGTCTCACATGTACTCTTTCTGTCGCATGTATTCTTCACTTGGAATAATAAGGCCGCTTAGAGTGAAGGACCTTAGTTATGACTAGACCTGGCAAACGGGTCAACCGGATTGGGTTTGGGTCGGGTCAATTCGGGTCGGGTTAGTTCGGGTTTGAAATATTATCGAGTTAGTTCGGGTCGGGTCGAGTTAGTTCGTGTTTCGGGTGTTTTCGGGTATGTTGTCGGGTCATTTTCAGGTCAAAGCGGGTCAGGTCAATTCGGGTCCGGGTTGATTTCGGGTCAATAATTAAGAGAGATAAAATACATTTGGTAACATTTCGGGTTGTTTTAAGTCTTTTTTGTGCAATTAGAGTTATATTTTGTCGGGTCAATTTCGGGTCGGGTGGTTTCGGATCGGGTCATTTCGGGTCTCGGGTAAGTTCCGGGTCAATAAACCTCTGTCATGTTCGGGTCGGGTCGGGTCATTTCGGGTGCCGGGTCGGGGTCGGGTCGGCTTATTCGGGTCGGGTCAGCTTTGCCAGGTCTAGTTATAACAGGTGAAAAAGAAAATCCGTTTTTGTAACCGGGTTTTTCCAATTTCACAAAATTGTAATAGGAAGACAATAAAAAGTGAGCAATAAAATCATCTAAATATAAGAGTTAGATAATATGTCAAGGTTTTTCCAATTTCACAAACTTATAATCACAACTCAAATACTCTCAACAATAAAATCTCTACTATATAAGAGTTAGATGATCGTCAAGGTTTTTTCCTTCGTACCAAGCGAGTTCGTTTATTATGAATTACGAGTAACCCGAGAAAGCTTCTCACCCCTTTTATAGCACAAACTTATGACCAATATTTATTATTCCGTTGTTATTAATTTTTTCATATGTTTATATAACACTATAAGACGGGTACATGATAAACATACTAATTTTCGAACATTGTTTAAGTAAATAAAAATGAATTTAAAGTTACATTTTGTTAAAACAAAATGTAAAAAAGAAGATGATTTTGGAGAAGAAGAACAGCCTCTGTCTCCTTCTGCAGAATACTTCAACAGCAAAGCATTGTCAATGTGTATCCTCGGTATCCTCGAGTTTGAAGTTCCGATCAATGTTGTTCGTTTGATGCCCCTTGTTCAAGATGTTTTCATCCCCATCAGCCCAAGATTTTCGTCTATCATGGTACCGCGTACTGTAGTTATTTTTCAAGTTTTCATTCCATGACTAGTGTTTTTTTTCCTGAAACCAGTCGTTATTTGATGAATTAGCGACTAGCTTCAGCAAAAAAAATACTAGTCGATATACTGACGTGGACCCATTTTTGTAAATATTTTGCTTTAGAACGCTATTTAAGAAAAAAAGTTCAATTTTTGACGGGTGTACTGATAAATTAAGTTACCAGGTGATGAGTAAAGGGGGCGAAAGAAGATGGCAAAGAGTGAAAGTGAAGATGGAAGACCATGTGAAAATCCCTAGCTATCCAGAGGGTTTAACAATCGAAGAATACGATGTTCATCTCGACCAGTATCTAACAAAAATCGGCATGGAAGCGTTACCAGAAGACAAGCCATTATGGGAAATTCATGGATTTAAGTATCCAACAAGCAATGCAGCAGGAAATGTTATCTTCAAACTTCATCACTCACTTGGAGACGGATACTCGATAATGGGAGCTCTTCTTTCCTGCTTGCAAAGAGCAGATGACCCTTCTCTTCCCTTAACGTTTCCTTCTACTCGAAAAGGAGTGCCAGAAGCAGCAAATGACAGAGTTGTTACTGTTATTAATCGCGTGGCAAGAAATATACTTTCCATGTATAATGGTGTCTGTGAATTTGGATGGAGTATCGCGAAAGTTGGTTGGGTTGTTGATGATCAGACACCTATCAGATCAGGAAGTCGCGGTGTTGGATTACATCCTGCTGTTAAGATTTCTTCTGTTGATTTGTCGCTCGACATGCTTAAACAGATCAAAACAAAGCTCAAAGTGGTACGACATTTGAACTATCTCGCCTTCTCATTCTTATAATTACCTTAATTTTAACAGTTACAGTATTTTCTTGAAAACTGCAGACAGTGAATGCAGTTCTAACAGGAATAATCTTCTTCGGAGCTCGATCATATATGAAAGAAGCTGGACAAGGTTTCAGAAATTCAAGATCGACTGTCGTGGTGGTGCTCAACACTAGGAACATTAATAGTTACATGTCTATTGAGGACATGCTTAAAGCCGATTCTAAAATGTGGGGAAACCAATTTGCATTTTTGCATATGGTTCTCCCTGAATTAAACAACCATAATTACTCCAATCCTCTTGATTTCGTCTTTGAATCGCAGAAAATTATCATGACCAAAAAAAATTCTCCTGCTGTTTATTTCACTGCTCAATTTCTTGAGATTGTTAGGAAATGCAGAGGTTCTGAGGTATATTAACGGTATACTTATTAGGCATTTTTGACACATGATTGAGTAAGTTGTGTACATCGAACCTAATGAAATGGTGTTTTAGGCTGCAGCTGAGTATGTACAGGGTGCACTGAAGAATTCAAGTCTCGGGTTCACAAGCATGATAGGTCCTGTTGAGAAAATGGCCTTGCTTAATCATCCTGTCAAAGGCTTATATTTCATGGTCACAGGTGCCCAACTGGTAAGCCCATAAATTACGCATTCGTGATTTTCAAATGCAGTTAACATTATTACATGCTTCTGTAAACTGAATGTATGTCACGAAAACTGCAGCTTTTACTGATTCTGTTAAACTCATGTACAAGTGCAGAGCATAGTGATAACAGCTATGAGCTACATGCGAAGCATGAGGATTGGGATAGGGGCTGAACTCGGCTTCATAGACTCCGTTAAGTTCAATTCATGCATCAAGAAAGCTTTTCAAGTGATTTATGATGCAGCCATGTCCAGTACCTTAACAACTCCCCAGTAACTACACAAGTTTCGTTTAAGGGTCGATGTTGCTGCAGGGATGAAACCGAATAAATAATATCCCTCTGTTCAAACTCTTTCAAATTCAACATTTGACAATTGATGTTCGCTCTAATAATTTGAAACATGATTAAACATTTGAAACAAATGATCTTAGATTTTGATAATTCGTAATTTACCTGTTGAATGAATTTCGATAATTCGTAATGAACCTGGTGCTGGTGCTAGAATTAAGCTAGAACTAGAAGAAGAGCTAAATCTCTTTCAAGCAAATTTGCGAACCGGTTTTCAGGAGTTGAGTGCTTCAGTAAACATGGACATGAATGTTATGCTGCAAATTATTCTGTGAATAACAATGTAATCGAAAAAGTTCCATTTGCAGATTGTAGATCATGTTGAATTAGTTTCGACTGTAAGAATGGCAGGGAGGACGATTTACTCAGTACAGAGAAGTAGAGAATCTGTAACTGTAGTTTTTCTAACTTCGCAAACTTGTTATCAGAAAGGGAGGTTTCCGCAACCTCTTCCAAAAATCAGTAAGAGGAAGACGATAAAGAGTGAGCAACAAAATCATCTGAAGTCTAATATAACAATTACTGTAATCTTTCCAATTTCACAAACTTGTAATCACAACTCAATAAACCAAGGTATACTACAGATTCGTCCCCAAAAAAATAGAGAAAAAATATAAGAGAATTCAGGAAAAAAAAGTCGAGATGGGACACTTGCTAGTTATCCCCTTTGTGAGTTTAATTCTCTCATTAAGTTGAACAGCATGATTTCCTTTGATTGCCGGATGCATCAGCAACATTAATGGTAGTGCCTTGACCGGGAAGACTGCTAGCAGCTTCTTGTGCTGCCAACGCTTTCTTGCTCATTATATGGTAAATATCAGTCAATATTGTTTGAAAAGCTTTCTCGATGTTCACGGCTTCCAATGCTGAGGTCTCGAGAAATGATAGACCTTCCTTTTCAGCCAATGCATGTCCATCCTCTTCTGAGACGGCTCTCAGATGCTTCAAATCGGACTTGTTACCGGCAAGCATAATCACGATGTTGGAATCGGCATGGTCTCTTAACTCACGGAGCCACCTTTGGACATTGTCGAATGTTTGTTTCTTGGTTATGTCATAGACAAGGAAGGCCCCAACAGCACCTCTGTAGTAAGCGCTAGTAATAGCTCGGTAGCGCTCTTGACCAGCAGTGTCCCATATCTGTGCCTTCACTGTTTTTCCTTCTACCTGTTGCCAAAATTGTAGACACGGATTATAACCTGATTAGACAGCCTGTACCACTACTACTCCCACAATGATGCATGATGGGTCGAGTCAATTAAGGTCCAGGTCATTTCTTTCAAGTCTAGGTTCACCTTGCGGATACGAGGAGCAGTTCTTTGCAACAAAGTTTGAAAAAAAAAAAAGCTTTGTTCAACACATCCCTCAAGGGAAGAGCGTGATAAAATAAATAGAAGAGAACAAACCAGAAGTTAACAGCACAGGAAGCATTCAAGCTTATATGTAATCATAACATGCTCAATAGTAATGGCAAGGAAACCAACAAATGACTAAGCTCCAACTGAACTACAATTCTGTAGAGAACGGCAAGTGAATATTCATATAAATGGAGCTGTTAATACTGGACAGGAGGGCAAGGTAGTCAAAATCCACCATTTCAAACACAATACCAATACCTGATCCAAATTCCAATCAAAGTTTATCACACCAAATCAATTCTATCCCGACCTCCTGGGCACTACGTGACGACAATTATTTGGCTCCACTTCACCATATGAAACAAATTCAGTAAGAAATAACCAATATTTAAAAAATTCAGAAGAATTTTTTTTACAAAACTCCTTGATCCAAGACCAATTGTTTCTACTCTCCAACACACCAACACCTGGGTCTTTCAGAAAACATCGAGCCACCCTGTCATCCTTGTGTCCATATAGTGTTCCAGACTAGTACCAACTTCATATACGAACCTCCACAGCACCAATTTCAGCAGCGATAATTAACTAAGAGATCAGAAAAATCTGAAGCAAAGACCCTCATACGACAATAACTAAAAGGTCAGCAACAATAAGTCCATAACAAGACAACTGTAACTTCATGATGGGATCCTCGCCAGCTCAACAGTACAACGACCAATAAAAAAAAATACCTTTTGACCCACAATGATTTTATTGATCACAAGATACAGATCCATACTACCTAGAAGCTACATGTACCACAAAGTAACCACCTTACAGAAACACTATTCCGATCCAAATCCAACAATCCACCAGCCAACTCTAAACAATAGCCATCTTCCAAAAGTCCAAAACGCTAGTAGATCAGCTAGTCTCCTAGTTTGCTAGATCACGAAAACCCCGAGACAAATGCAACATCAATCACATTCACATCTAACTCTCAATTATTCTGGTTAAGACCGTTATGCAAAAACCGATCTCAAATGAGTTTTTGTCCTCCTAAATTATAACAACCCAAAAATTCAACTATTGAAATCAAGTCAAGCTGAAAATAACATCATACCAACCAAAATCGTTGAAAAAACGTTACAACAACCCAAAAATTCAACAGTTCAAATCAAATCAAACTGAAAACTTCATACCAACCAATCCCGTCGAAATAACACCTCTTCTATCATATTAAACAATCATATCAAGAAAGATCATAACTGGCAAACTGACATTTAGTATCTTTTTCACTCCAATTCACTACAATTTCCAAAATTTACGAGGGCGGAGACGATAAATGTAGTGAAATGAATTGAACAGAGGAAGTACAATATCGCAACGAGATCAAAAACCGAACCTGAAGAGTACGAGTAGCGAATTCGACACCGATAGTAGATTTAGATTCCAAGCAAAACTCATTCCTTGTAAACCTGGAAAGAATGTTGGATTTACCAACACCTGAATCTCCAATCAACACGATCTTGAACAAGTAATCATACTCATGATCTACTCTATTCGCCATTATAAATATCAATCACACTAATCGTACTCCACTTAACTCGATCGAAAACCCTAAAAATCAGATCCAAACCAAAACAAACGAAAAATCACGATTAAATCAAAATCAAGTGAATAAATCGATGCGAAATTGAAGAAATTGAAGGAATTAGTGATTGTTACCTGGAATTGGAGGATGTCGATGCGATGAAAGAGAGGGAAATTGAGGGGAAATTGGGGGAAAATGAGGAATTAGGGATTTGAAGGGGAAAAGGGGGAGTATTTGAAATGGTCGTATATGTGTGCGTTGCAAATTGTAATGATGGTGCTGTTCTTAGGTGTATAATTGTTGAAAAAATTAATGATTTAATTTGGATTTGATTAATTTTGATAGTGTTAGCTAGCTGGTTTTTGTCTTTCTTGTATTTTGATTGGAAATGATTAAATAGTTTGGATTTGGGTCGGAAATATATTCGGTAAAATTGATACGATCTGAATGACTCGATTTGAAGTACTTGATTTCGAGAACAAATCGCTCCCTCAAACTGTATTTGGCCCTATGTAACCCAAAGGTAGGTCGTTGCCCCTGGAGTTTAATCGTAGAGGATAGTCGTGAGATTCTTAGTTCGTCTACAAATTTTAGTTGGTGTCATGTTAAGAGGGATGGTAATATAGTTGCCCATCATATTGCTCGAATGTGTAGAGTTGTTGGGGAGAGTTTCATGTGTACTGATATTTTTTCGCAAGTCATATTAGACTTGGCGGAATTTGATATGCAATAAAATACCCCACATCCCGTTTGATCTCAAAAAAAAAAAGTTCTCACTTGCCTTTACTTGGTTTCGTCTTTTTAAAATAATTTTGGACAAACTAAATAGACACCTGATATTGGAAATGTCTTATCTATTAAAAGGTGGGTTTAATAGACATCGGTTAGTTTAAAAATCCGATACATATTGAATTGTATGGATATCAGTTTTTAAAAAAACTTTGATGTCTATAGTTTATACATCAGTTTTTTAAAATCTCTGATGTCTATTGAGTGATGTCTATGATACTTTTTGTAGTAGTGTTACCAAATTTCATGATTATGAAATATGGCTAATGGATATTAATACCACTTTTCTAAATGGGCATTTAGAAAAAGATGTGTTCATTGCACTATCCGAGGGTTTTGTTAATCCTAAGAATCCTAACATTGAACAATCGTATGACGACTAGCAAGAATGAAATTTA